>ML109412.1:0-23926 GCA_003697995.1 Taxidea taxus jeffersonii | reverse complement strand
TTTTTTTCTTACAATTTTACAGAAGTTTGTTTTTAAATGTTCTTTACTTTATAAAATTATGGTGAGGATAGGTAGTAGTTGGGGCTGTGGTTGTTTTCCAAATTTCCTAACTTGGCAAAATAAAAAGTTGGCAACTTTATACTGATCACCAACATTTTACGGGAAATTTTACTCACCCGAGAAGCCCAACTTTGGGAACCTCTACTCTCACCTTCCCCTCTTTTGTTGGACTGGCAGCAGGAGTTAAAAACTACTTTGCAGTTCATTCTAAACACACATACATTTCCTGTGCTTCACTTTGCCTGTACACATAACAGCAACCCAAAAGAAGGCAAAAAAACCAAAAACAAAAACAAGAAAAACCGAGACATGGAAAAGAAAGTACAAAATGGGATGGTGAAATAAATCCAAATACATCAGTGAAATCACAATATAAAGAAATGGAGAAAATTTGCCAGCTAAAGTGGATTTTTTTAAAACACATTTTATCCTGTTTTAGAAAAATGACATTTTAAAAAAAACCAGAAAGCTTGAATGAAAAAGAATGGAAAAAGATATGCCAGGAATAGCTAACAAAAAGAAAGTTGGCACACAGCTATATCATCTCAGACAAAATAAAGTTTAAGAAATAATGCATTACGGAATTGAGATAGCCATCAGATGATAATAAAAGATTAAACTTGTGATGAACACATAATAATCCTAAAAACACATTTATCTAATAAAACAGCATTAAAATATAAAAGCAGGAACTATTTGACCTACAAGGGAAAATTGACAAATTCATTTACAGTGACTCCTTGCATTCTACAGTGAGAGATTTCAACATATTACTTTCAGCATTCAATAAGTCAAGCAGAGAAAAAACAAATTAAGCATGTAAACATAGTAAGCTTGGTTTAATATATATTTACAACTCTGCAATCAATAATTTTTGGTTACACATTCTTCTCAAATGCTTATGGAACATTTACAAAATTTGACTTTATATGAGGCGGTAAAACAAGTCTTAACGTGTATCATGAAATTGGCACTATATAGAACATAATTTTTGAACATAATGCAGTTTAACTCAGAAATCAATGACAAAAATACCTTTTAAAACCCTCACATATATGGAAAATTTAAAACCTGTGCTTTTAAAGCACCCCATGGATCAAAGAGAAATTGAATGGAAATTGAAAAATACTTAGATTGAACAGTAATAAAAATACAACACACCCATATTGTGGATTGCTCAAGGTTTTACATGTGTTCTAGGGAAAAGGAACATTATACCAACCTTTACTGTTTAGCACATGTATTAAGCAGTATTTTCTGTTAAATATATCCATTAGAAAAAAAAATAACAGTCAACTTTTGGAATGCAATTAATCCTGTTAAAAGAAGGGAAATGTACAGGCAATAACATTCTGATGGTCAGGGCCATACCAGCTAACTCTCCCTCAGAAAGAGTCATCTTCTAGGGTCTGCTTTGGCTTTCCCTGGACACCCCAGAAAGCCAGTCCCCATACCACTGTGGGCCAACTCTAGGAAACTCTATGTGGGCACTGCCCAGAGGCCACTCATTGCCTCCCAACCTGCAGGTTCAATTTAGGCCAACCTACTGCGAGTCCTGGTTATAGCTCCCTGTCCCTGTTTGTCTCCCAGGACAGGGCCACCTGAACCCTGGTCCAGCGAACAAGAGCCCAGTGTCAATTTGCCCTCCCCCAAGACCGTGGCTGCCCACTATCACTCAGTACTACTCTGCGGTCACCCTTGCTTGTGGCCACTTGTGGGAACTGAAGCCTCCACCCAACCTTGGTACCAAGAATCAGGAAATAACAGAGAGCAGGCGCATCAGCCAAGTGTTGTGGCCTTTGCTGGCATTGGTGGCCGGCCTGTGGTAAGGCCAACTGAACCATGGGGGAAATGTGGGGTTCAAAGGTGACTGAGGGGCAGGCACCCCTTTTCCTCAACTACATTGTATTTTACCTTCAACTCATGGGACAAGGTTGTCTTTTTTTTTTTAACTTCAAACATCCTCCCAACCATTAATAATTGTCTTAGGAATAGAAGGATAATTAATGCTTACTCATTGCCGGCTACCATTCTAAACATTTATTAACTCATTTGAGAATTATAATTATCGTCATTATTCCTTTTCATATATGAGGAAACTGAGACAGAGAGCCAGGATTCAAAAACAGGCAACACCACAGAGCCCCTGCCTCCCAGCTGTACTATGTTGCCGGCCTGAGTGGCTATGGCCAAGCTAATTATACATATAATTACACATACCATTCCAGTAAATGATCATTGTGTAATAGAGAAAACAGATGTATAAAACCCTCAGACAATATTTTTTAAAGATTTTATGTATGTATATATGTATTTAGAGTACCACAAGGGGGGTGGGGGGACTGAAGGAGAATGAGAGACAGAGAGAACCCCAAGCAGACTCCCTGCTGAGCTCAGAGCCCCATGGGGAGCTTGAACCCACCACCTCAAGATCTCCACCCGAGCCAAAATCAAGAATCAGATACCCAACTGACTTAGCCACTCAGGTGCTCCACAGTTAATATTTTAAAGGCTAGGGAAAACAATGTATTACAGTTGCTGATCCAACAGAAGATGACAAAGGATTCAGTATCATTAATACCTATCCTTCCCTAATTTCAGGGAAAAAGTCACCCAATGGCTATCAACCTACTGGAAAGAAATTGCAGGAAGTTGTTATAGTTCCCCATGTTAAACTAGGGTTCAGGTAGAGGCATCATTTAGCTAGTGACAGCTGTATCAAACAAAACCAAGAATTATTAAAAATCAAATATTTAGGAGATGATTTGGAAGGTTGACATAGTATTTGCACTACAACTCCCATTACCTGGGAATCAGTTTTATGAGATACACAAACGCACATTTATCTACCTACGCACATTTATCTACCTATCTATCTATTTAAGGACTAATATGGAATAGGTGAAATACATAATCCTGCAACTGTCTAAAATCTTCTGAATACCATTCATGGCCACATGTGTCAATATGAATGAATCCTATAAAAATAATATATTTTTTTAAAAAGGCACCTGAGTGGCTCCGTGGGTTAAGCAGCTGCTTTTAGCTCAGATCATGATCCAGGGTGCTGGGATCAAGCCCCACATCAGGCTCCCTGCTCAGCAGAGAGCCTGCTTCTCACTCTCCCTCTGTCTGCTGCTCTGCCTATTTGTGCTCTCTCTTTATCTCACTAATAAATAAAATCTAAAAAAACAATAATTTTTGAAAAACTAGTTGCAAAAGAATATGTACCATCTGATACCAGTTACATAAATTTTTAAAGTGTGAAAATATATATTTTATATATATATATATACACACATATATATATATGGTAATGCATACACATGTGTTGAAACGATTACAAAAGCCAAAGAAAGAATATACATAAAATCCAGAATAAGGGTTTCTCCTTAGTGGGAGAGAGACGCCAGGTCTAGAGAGATTACTTAGATTGCTTCCCATTCAAGGATGGACACACAGTAGCGTTCTTAATCACAAGCAACAGAATCTACTCTAGCTTATTTAAATACAAAAGGATTTAGGGTTAGGGTTAACCCTTATCTGGAGGGCTTTGCCATTCGTGGAGGGTTAGTCTCCCTAAGGGGCTAAGGGGCTAACAAGGCTAGCCCTTTATGGAGGGCTACAGATAATTCACCAGGCATTGGGAAGCCTGAAGACAGAGACTGTAGGCTGACTTCCAGGAATAACTCCTGGAGCTATTCTGTATACAGGGTTACCACTCTATTTGGCAAAGCTGCTACAAAATAAATTACAAAGTTTCTGCTGTTTCCAGTCTCCCGCTCTAGAACAAAGTTGCGCTGGCCCCTATTTACCAGTCTAAAATTGGATCTCTGTTTCTCTCCATGTAACTCAGTTACAAATCAAAATCTCACTGAAGTAAATCCGGTTGGTGTAACCTAAGTCATAACCAGAACCCCAGCTGCAAAGGAATCTAGAAAATGTCATTTTTAGCTCCCCAGCCTCAACAGCACAGGAAAGTAAACCAAAATAATACTGGAACAGGTGTTAAGCAAACCAACCTACATATCTACTACAATGAGTAAACGGGAAAGTAAAAATAAAATAAAACCAACACCAAATTAAAATATAAGCGGAGCATGTTCCCACCCCTGCCTCTGACATAGAGAATAAGGGGATGAAAAGTTCTAAAGAAATACGTTGTCATGGGCTAGGGTGGGTATATTCTGATAAACTGTGGCAAAGGTCTGTGCCTGTTTTTGTTCTTAAAAGACAACCTGGGAGTGGGGAGAAGGAAGGGCTCCAGGTCCATGTGTTGGACTACTCCCAAATTCCTTTGTAAAAGATCCCAGTGGTGTAACAGAGGAAAGTTTATACCATCCCATTGACCCACAATATCTAAGAGAAAGTTTGCCATCTACTGGGTTCATGATAAACAGCTCATAATCCAGGTGGAGTCAAAACTGTCTTAGAAATCAGAGTGGGACATCATTCCCAGAATTGAATATCAAAATCATGAGCAAGAAAAGACAAGAAGGGACAGCAGCATAAAAGAATGCAAGCCACTGGCTCCCAGTCATTCACAATATCCAAGAGGAAGCTTGATATCTTCTGGTTTCTCTATTGTCTCATGGACCCAAGCTGGGACTAGAGTCAATTATGCGTTTTGCTTTGTTTGAGAGGATGGTTGTATTAGTAGCCATCAATGATGCAATTTCAAATCAGTGGTTGAGGGATGGGCTAGTCAATGAATTGAATGGAGAACCATCAGGTGGAGGATTGGGAATAGAGTTATAGACTTACCCCATGTTATATCTCAAAATAATGTCAGAAAGAATTAAAGGGGTAATATAAAAAAGCAAAAGGAAATAAAATTACTATAAGGAAAAAAGGACAAAAACTGATCTGATATTGGGGTGGGGAGGAATTTTCTATATATGAAAAAAAGTTTAAAAACTACCAGGGGAAGTATTTGACTACATGAAAATCAGAAATTCCTGAAGTTCAAAAACACTATGAATAAAATTAAAAAGCAATCCCACTTTCCATCATGGTGGAGAAGCTTGCATGGTGCTAACTACTCCATAGATAACAATTATGAACTTGGAACAGAAAAAAAATTTTTTAATCTGTAAGGCACTGGGTAGCAATCAAATCAGATTGAAAATAAAGGGCATTCAAGCCCCAGAAGAAGGAATCAAAATGGGTGAGATCTTCATCGTAAGGGTACTCAGACTCAGGGATGTAAGTGAAAAGTAGCAGAAAACTAGTCTTACCCCCCACGCCTTCAGAGAGGGAAGGCTTAGGGCTGCTGGACTGGATGGAAATTGAAGAAGTCAGACTCAGAAAAGAGATAGTCTCATCCAGGAAAACCAAATCTGCAAACCAAGCCCGCCTATCTTTGGCTCACCCTTGAACTGAGTATGTACTGACCACAGATTTCACGGAGGCCATCGTGAAAGTAATCTCTGGGGGAGTGGAAGAGTGCCAGCAGAGATTTCAAGAGCTGCCTCACCAGTTCAAAAGCCAGAAAAACACTGTGACAACAAAAATGCTCAAAAGCAGGAGGTTCCTTAAAGAAATGATGGTGTGGCCCTTATTATAGCACAAGGAAGCCATTAAAATAGTGTTTTAGACTAGCATTTAATGAATTTAGAAATAGTCACATTTTAAAGTAAACACCCAAGTAGGTTAAAAAACGATTTGCACAATGTGATTCCAGCTTTGCATTTAAAAAATGCGGAAGAGCTAAACGCGCAGCAAAATATTAGTAGGGATTTCCTGCGTGATGGAAATATGGATGCCTCTTCTTTCTTTGTAGTTTGCTTATCTCCCATATTTCCTACATGGACTATATCTTACCCATATATTCGGGAAAATCAGCATCTTTTTAAAGCTTGAGCATATACTGTGTGCCAGCTTCCAGTGCAGGGCACTACTTCAAAGGACTTTAGCCCCAAAGAGTCTTGAAAATTCTTGGCTCCTCCACATTATAGACGAAGAAACCAAAGCCCAGAGAAAAAATGGCTTGAACAAAAGCAAAGCACTGCTTAGTGGTGAAAGGACCGGTATTCTGATTGTCAGACTAGTGCTCATTTCTGTTTACTCACCTTCGTTGTAGTGTGAGGCAGCGGAAACCGCAACCTTTTGAGAACGTGGGCTGGCCACTGCTGGGTAGCAATATACCCGGGAGAAAGAAAGAAGGAGGTAAGTCGTTGGTGTGGGAGAGGGCAAGAAAGGACGTGGCAATTTGGAGTACAAGGCTCAAGGTAGGGCCTGGATCCTGGAATTCTCTTCCAGTGGGCAGCAAGAAATCATGGGGATGGGAGAAGTTAACGCCCAGGGGCAGGCCTCTTTGGTGGAAACTTGCTTGCAGGGTTAAGAACCAGGGTCAAAATAACCGTGCCCTCCAGTATCCTGGCCACCATCCAAGAAATTCGCATGCGACAACCATGCTCCTAGAGAGAACCTAAAATTGTTTAGGAATAACTTTTGTTCCTGCAGTAAGCAAGAACGCAGACCAAGGAAGGGGGGCGAAAAAAAGCCTCCTCTGTCTCCCCGTCGGGGAATCGAACCCCGGTCTCCCGCGTGACAGGCGGGGATACTCACCACTATACTAACGAGGAAAACCGCGGCCCGCAGTTCAAATTCATTGTTTAGGAAGTTACTTCTAGGTTGCCGGGACACCGGACTCCGTGAGATTGCAGACTGCGGGCAGCGCCGGGCCTTCACCGCCTCGACGGGCCCGTCACAACGGCCAAGACGAGAGCCCTCCGAGTATTTGCATTTTCTTGCAGCCACGTGAAAGAGAAACATGTGCTAATTTCAATACCGCATCTTACGTGACCCAAGATTTGCAAAATATTGTTTCGACATGTAACTAATATAAAAATCTATGTCGATTCCTTTTCGTGCCTCGTTTTCAAGCCGGTACGTACCGCGCACTCGCAGACAGCCCTTCTCGTCCCGGGCGTCAAATCCTGATTTGAGAACTTGATCGGGAACTTGACCCGCTTACTGAGGGAGACCCGCGAGCGCCGATCCTCGGACGCACCCGCCAGCGTCCCCGCACGCAGGGCCGGGGGAGGCTCGGGACCGACCCGGGAGGTTCCTCGGCAGGTGGAAGCGCTCAAAGGCAGGCGGGAAGGCGCGGCGGAGAGGAAAGCGCTCAGAGTCCAACGCGGCCCACACGCAGCCCTGGCGAGGAGGAGCCGCGCCTGCCCTTCCTAGTTTGGGTTCAGGCTTTTAAAAAGGCGCCCCGCGCGCTCTTCCCGGAGGAAAAAGGAGGCTTGCGTTGGCCGGGAATCGAACCCGGGTCAACTGCTTGGAAGGCAGCTATGCTCACCACTATACCACCAACGCCGGCGCTGCTTGCGCCCGGCACTCCGTATACAAGGAAAGTGGAGGCGGAGACTTCCGGCCGCGGCGTTCTAGGATCCCGGCGTGTACGGAGCCTTCCCTCGGCGAGGATGGACCCCGAGATTACGCCCAGTAGATCCGCCAGCCACCGAGGCGGGCTGAGGTTGAGGGTTCGAGGAGCCCCGCGGGAAAGCGGAAGCCTCGCTGGGCCGTGGGATTTCCCCCGCCGCCTGATCCGACCCGCGCTCCCAGCTCCCGGCTCGGCGCGCCCGCGCTCTGGATCCGCCCGCTGCGGGACTCGGTACCGGCGGTCTGCGGCCGAGGGTCGGAGGGAGACCGGCCGGAAAGGGCGCAAGGAAAAACGGCTCTTTACAGTTTAGGGTGGTGGAGAAGGAGGAGGGAGGAGTCAGAGACTGTTTTACTTTCCGGACTTTGCCAAGGACTCCAGGGAGAGCTCTAGTTTTAGTTCAAACAATAAACGCAGCATTGACACGACCTGACGTCAGGATACAGCACTGCGGGATAGTCTGAAAGGGAAATAAGAAGAGCCAGGGCTTCCGCGTCAGGATGGCCGAGCGGTCTAAGGCGCTGCGTTCAGGTCGCAGTCTCCCCTGGAGGCGTGGGTTCGAATCCCACTTCTGACAAACCTTTTTTTTTCTCCCGCCCCCCCCCCCCTTTGTTCCAAACAACAAATACAATTGAATTCATGGAGAAAGGGGTATTGCTTAATCGACACCTTTTTGCCCTGCGTATCTGTATATGAATATTATGCTTCATTGTGATTATGGGACTGAATCCATTTTTTTCTGTATTGTAGGCAGGAGAAGTCTATAAGATCAAGAAGCAGTTGAGACTCAGACCTATACCTAACTATGAAAAAAAAAATTGAACCCTTTCTACGTGCCAAGCACACTAAGGTAGGCAGATATTAAATTGTCCTCCGACTGAACAAGGAAAAGCTCTTAACTCAGATCCCTTCATTTGCTAACTTGGCCGGAGTCTTCTAATGCTCAGACAGCAGTGTCAAACTTTGGTGGACCTCACATTTCCCACCATCTTGCCCCGCCCACTCCTACTGTTGCAGGGTAGACTGGGGAGACCCCTGGGCCCGAAGGCCACCGCCCAGCCAGTCCCTGGTCCCTCGGATGTGGATGGAGGCTCTTAGTCTTATGACAAGAGAAAAATTCAGGGAGAGACCTTGGTGGTTGAGCGGTGAAAGCGAGGAATTTATTAAAGAGAAAGAGAGTGCGCTCTAGAGATGGGAAGGCCGCAGTGCTCAGGAGAAAGTTGCGCTCAGGGTTCGGGTCTGTTTTATTGACAGTTGTTAACCAGGGAGTCGAGTCTTTATCAGTTGGGGAGGAGATTTCTTTGGGAGCAGGGTTTCCATCCTTTTCTCCCTTACTTGGTCAGTTTCAGGCCTTCTTTGTTTTGGACCTGTCTTGATGTGGCTTTCCTGTGGCTTTAGTTTTGGAATGCTGCCAGGCTAGGTATCTGACTTTCCTGATAGCTGAGCCTGACTCCTTTGCTGCCATCCAGACCCCCAGTTAGAACCTAACCAGCTGCTGACTCTAACACCACCACCAATTCTAATTCAGTCTGTTGGCTTTGTCACCAAAACCCAGGAAATGAAGTCAACAGAACAAATCAGGAGAAGTAACACAGAGGAAAGGTAAACTTGCAGAGTTTGTTTTTGCAAGAGGTACTTTTTCCTGGCGATCACAAAAAAGATGCTTTCAGATGTAGGAGGAACTGGTTATGGAAAAAATCCTGATGCCCTTCTGGGAAGAGGACAGAACTGTCAGGATAAAGACGCTGAATGTGCGAGGTTCACAAGTGTGAGGATGGAAGGATTCTTCAGGTCTACTAAGAAGAGTTTGCCAAATAAACCGCATTCCTTGTTATTTACTAGACCTTGGTCTTGGGAAGTCTGCCTGTGGTATAACCTCTACAGAGTTGTTGGGAGGCTCAGATGAGAGCCTAGGAGCTTATTAGAAATGTGGACTGCAGCCTGCGTCTCAGACCTACCAAATCCAAAGTCCGCAAGATCTCCAGGTGATACACGTACATATGAAAGCTTGAGAAGCACTGGTCTAATTTAAGTGCCTTTGCACAGGTTGATCTTTAACTTGGAATATCCTTTCCCTTGCTTCTCACCAAGACACGTTTTACTCAGTATCAGCTGAGTGCTCACACATGTCAGACGCTGTGCCTAGAACACAAGATCAAAAGTTAAATTAAAAAATGTGTGTAAATGAAAGGCAGTGACACCGTATTCATAAGAGAGACATGAAACAAGATCAAGTTGACCTTAACCATGTGATCAAGGTAAACATCACCAGTGATTCATCCTGTTGCCATCACATACCCCTGATCAGATTCATGGGAGATGGGCACTTCACCCAGTGCCATTCTTCTCAAAAACCTCGGTCTAATCTTGAAAAACATTATATAAACCCAAACGGAGGGATAATCTGCCAAATACCTGGCCGGTACCCTTGAAAACATCAAGGCCATGAAACACAAGGTCATGAAACACAAGGGAAGGTTGGGAAACCATCACAGATTGTGGGTTAGACATGATGACTAAATGCAGGTTGGATCCTGGATTGGCTTCTGAAATAGTAAAAAAAAAAAAAAAATTGGTGGAAAAACTTGAAATCTGAATACAGTCTACAATTCAGTGAGCTGTATTATACCAATGTCAGCTTCTTGGGTTTGATAAGTCAGATCTTAACCTTAGGGGAACCTGGGTGAAGGATATACAGTGACTTTCTGTGGTATCTTCACAACTCCTTGGTCAATCAACAATCATTGCACAATAAAAAGTCCCTTAAAAAAAGCCAAACTTAAAAAGGCTGCCTGTGAGGAATTGAAAATGGGGCAAGAAAATATTCCTTTTTTTATGAGAAGCCTTGTGGCAAGGTTTGATTTTTAAATATTGGGCGTGTATTTTGATTTACTTTGCTGTAATATTTTTGAGGAGGAACTGAGTGGCATAGGTGTTATTACACAAACCGAACTACGTTAAAAAGAGAACCACAGGCCCAAGATAGAATCACTTATGCTGGGCCAAGTCACCAAAGTGACTTAATACCCAACCTAATTGCGATTTCAACCTCCCCCAGAAATATAGTCTTAACCAGTCAGTCTTGGATGTTCTAGTCAGTACCAATGAGGGAATCCCTCACCTGGGCCCTCACCATCCCCCAAAGGTGGAAGATGTAAGATCCCCCTTGTTCTTAGCCCTAAAGGAAGGTGACCTTGTCTGGAACAATCCCTTCTTTTCTTCTGCCAATGACTTCCTTGCCCCACCCTTCTTCCTATAAAAACCTTCCATTTTGAATAAGGCATTGGAACTCCCATTTGCTTTCTAGATGGGATAGTGCCCAATTCTCACTTACTCAAGCCAATGAGATCTTCAGATTTACTCATTTGAGATTTTGTTCTTTAAAGATGCCTATTATAGGGGCACCTGAGTGGCTCAGTGGGTTGAAGCCTCTGCCTTCGGGTTGTAGTCCCAGGGTCCTGGGATCAAGCCCCATGTGGGCTCCCTGTGTGGGCTCTCTGCTGGGTGGGGAGCCTGCTTCCTCCTCTCTCTCTCTCTCTGCCTACTTGTGGTCTCTGTCTGTCAAATAAATAAAATCTTTAAATAAATAAATAAATATGCCCATTATACAAGAAACAGTCCCCAAAGAAACAAAACTGATAACAACAGTCATTTAAAAGTAGATGGAGAAGGGGCGCCTGGGTGTCTCAGTGGGTTAAAGCCTCTGCCTTCGGATCAGGTCATGATCCCAGCAGAGAGCTCTGCATCGGGCTCTCTGCTCAGCAGGGAGCCTGCTTCCTCCTCTCTCTCTGCCTACTTGTGATCTCTGTCTGTCAAATAAATAAATAAAATCTTAAAAAAAAAAAAAAGTAGATGGAGTAGTGTGTCTAATAGATACAACACAAATGAGAGGATCTGAAATGTTTTCACAACAAAGCACAAGAGACCTTTCCTTCTTACACCCTCTATGTGGTTTTAAGGAGAGAATGAGATATATGTTGTTGAAATGCTAAGGAACTATGTAAACCTTGTGAGTGTTGTGAGTAGGCAGTTGAGTTCCAAAAGGAGACCTGGAAGCCAGCAATGAGGAAGCCACGGCCAGCTATGGGAAGGGCAGAGGCCCCCCCACAAGGAGCCAGATCAAACAGGGCAGGCCCAAGATGGTGGATGCTGTAACAGGAAACCCCTGACCAAATAAGGAAGAAAAAAATTGAAACCCTGCTTCCTGCCCCAAGTAATAAATATTCTGCCCCCTAGTTAACAGCTGTGAATAGAGATAGAAACCCAAACCCTACCCAATCCCAAATCCAAACCCAAACTCTTTCTCCCTCCTCCTCTTCCTCCCTCCCTCCCTCTCATCTCACTTGGCCTCTCTCATATCTGCTCTCATATCGCAAGAAGGTACTTTTCACTTTAATAAACTTTCCCACTGGGCTCATTTGTCCACTGCGCTGCCTGCCCTGAACTCATTCTCTTGACAAGACCAAGAGCCTTCAGTGACTCCTTGGGGTCTAGCTGGGTTGAGGCACCAGGGTCCAGGGTCTCCCCAGGTCACCAGGCAACACAAGTACCATCATTCCTCTTGGGAAGTACGAACAGGTTGGGTGGTCCGTGTTGGAAGTTGGGAGGAAATTCAGGAAGGGGAAAGTATTAATACAGAGTGTGTACACCGTATCCTCTTTTGGAGAGCAGCTTCCTTCAATTCAAACCAGGATGCCTACTATACAAGAAACAGGACGTAGGCCAGATGCAAGGAAAAGAGAGTAGTTAAAAATGCGAAATGACAAGTACAGGAGAAGTGGGTTGTTTCTGCAACTCTCTTCCCACCCACTAAAGACTACCCTTAGCTGCTGTTAATGTAGCCTTGCCCCAGCCCAACCCACCTGCATTTCCGAGATACAAATGCATCTCCCGTTGCTCCTAGAAGAGATATAGTGTGGACTGGGTTAACTGGGAACTAACTCGTGCCAGTCTGTCCTTGCTCTCATAGTGTCATTTACTTAACTGGCAGTAACACCGAGCCTGAGGACACTTCCCAGTTTCAGTCATTTGCTATAAAAAGCACACATTCGCTTAGTGAATAATGTAAATCATACAATAAAATACGCACTTTTCTCCCAGGGCTCAGCATCCAACTGTATTCTGCAAGAATAATGTATCCAATTTCACAACATCTGGCAGAAATTCTGATAATAAGTAGAGTTGCCACCTGTTTGTGAGGGGACAATGCACATGCTCTAGAATCAGGTAAGACAGGATTCTCGATTCCAACCCGTCCCTCCCCCCCACAAGCACACTTCATCGCTGTGTGACCTTGAGTAAAGTGCTTAACCTTTCTGAACCTCAGAATCCTCATCTTCCAGAAGAACTACTCCCCTATGATGTTGCTGTGGGGATTAAATTAGATTATGCATGATGCATGGCAGGTACCTACTACGTAGTTGACACTCAACTAAGTTAATTAGTAATAGCTAGTATTTGTTGCTCATATGCTGTATGCCTAACATTCTTCATCACTTCTTACCTAGATTAATTAATTGAACCCTCTTAGCCATCCTGAGATAGGTCCTATTTCATCACCCCCTCCCCCATATAGACAGTGAGACTGAACCTCAGAGAGTTTAACTTGCACCATATAGAAAGGAACAGAGCTGCAAACCTAAGCAGTCTGGTTCCAACATTATCATTATGACATACGACTGTCATTTTTATTATTACTGTGATCATCATCATTACTGTCACTCCAGGGCCCAGCAGCGGGAACCAGATGGACCCACACTATTTCTCTCACACACATAAGAGCAACAGTGACTTTAATCACACCACTCGAGGTACTCTCTCCAGAGTCCGGAGAAACTACTTCTCCAGTATCTAGGAGTGGAGTTTGTTCCCTGAAAGAACAAGGGATGATGTCACTTGAACAGAGATAGCTAATTAGCATATAAATGATCTCAGGGTATTAGGACACTAGAATCCCAATTTTTATCTTAAGGTCACACATGGGAACCTTGCCAGGACTTAAAATTTCTCTCCATTCTCCACTTTTCCAAAACTGTCTCCTTAACTCCGGCAGCTCCTAACTCACAGCTCTCTGCTATGGGCGCTCACACAGTGCTGCTGCCAGCGTGCCCGCCCCGGCCGGCCCTGTCTCCCTCTGTGGAAGTCACACACATGGGCTTGTGAGTTCCCTTCATGTCCCTCCTTCAATAAGAACCCCAACCCTTTCTGCTTCTGAAAGCCTTGCCTCTTTACGTATTTAATTGGTTGGAATGAAAACTAAGAAGGAGTTTTAAAAGTTTATTTAGATCTGGATTTCACAAAATCCATATATAGTAACAAAATCCATACACGCAACTAACAATAACAGCAAAGCAGGTAAGAGCGATGTTGAAAGGCCACACAAACGGTAGTAATATTTACTTCTGGGGGCGCCCGTGGTTGTCAGTTGAGCGTCTGCCCTTGGCTCAGGTTATGATCTCGCGGTCACGGGATGGAGCCCGGTGTGGGGCTCCCCGCTCAGTGGGGAGCCTGCTTCTCCCCATCCCTCTGCTCCCCCTCATCGGGGTTCAGGCTCTTGTTCAGCGCCCTGCCCCGGGAGCAGCGCACTAGGACAGTGTCATGGACCGGGCCTTCTGCAGCGTGGCACCCGCAGGGCCTTCTCCCCCCAGTCCCAGGCGCTGCGCGGAAAACCGAGCTCAGCTCCTGAAAGCGGGCTGGCCTGACCGACGTGCAGAAGTCCGCGCCCTCAGACACCGAGTGGTCTGCAGAGCCGCCCGGGTGCGGGCGCTGTCGCCGGCCGGGCGAGGCCTGCGCAGGGCCTGCTTGCTCCCGCTCAAGTCCTCCCGGTGCTTCCCACGGGGCAGCGGCTCGCCCGCCTGTTGCCGCGGTTCCCTCGGCCCAGGCGAGCGTCTCCGGCCCCAGACGCCTTGAAGACGCCGAGGTCCGTGGCGAGGGCCCCTACGTCCAAGGCGCTCCCACCCAGGTCGAACGCGAGCGCGTGTGGCCGGTTGGCGAGGGCGGCCGCCGTGGGCTTGTGGATGATCCGCAGCCGGGGCGCCCCGCGATGCCAGCGCGTCACCCGTGGCCTGCGGCCGCCAGTCTGCAAGCGGGCGGGCGGTCTCCTTCCCCGGGCCCGGCCCCGCGGGCGGGACCTCCTCGGGCCCGCAGGCCTCGTCCTGCCCGCGGCAGGAGACGCGCAGCCAGGCCCTGCCGCCCTGCTCGGCCCCGGGAAGGGGGGGTTCGGGTCGCCTGCACCCGCGAACCTGCGCGCCTGGTCGCGGGGCGTCCAACCGGGTGGTGCGCGGGGCTCTCGGCTCCCCGCACCCCAGCCGCGCGGGGTCGTGGGCGACGGCTCCACCCGGCCGCGCTGCCCCACGCCCACGCGCGAGCGCGGGGAGCCCGGGTCGCGGCCCGCGGCCACTTCGCTGGGGCGGCCGTCCCGGGGCTTCCAGCGCTCCCGGGACGCGTCGGACGCCGGAGGCCGCGGGACTCCCGGCCGCGCGGCGGCGAGAGCTCGGCTCCTCCCGCGGGCTCCCAGCGCGGCGGGAAGCCCCCGAAGGCCCCCGCTCCCCGGGAGAGCAAACGCTCCGCCCGGCGGGGCTGCCCGAGCCCCGCAGCCGCCGAAGCCGAGCGCGTGGCCCCGTGCGGAGAGAGCCGTGGCTTCGGGGCCAGGACGTCCGAGACACCTTTGTTGTTCTGAGTCGTAACGTTTTCCTGCGTTGGAGCACAAAGGCACGGCCTTCGAAAGGACGACTCTGCAAGGACCGGATGCCCGCGGCGGAAGGGAGCTGGGGAAGCCGGTGAAGTGAAAGGGCGGCGCGAGAAGCCGGCGTCCGCGGGCATTGGTGGTTCAGTGGTAGAATTCTCGCCTGCCACGCGGGAGGCCCGGGTTCGATTCCCGGCCAATGCAACCTGCAGACTTTTCGTTTGGGTTTTCCTGTTTCGCTTTTTGCCGCACACTTGTTTTAACGAAGTGCTTTTCCATTCTTGGATTTGCGACAATGAACTAAACGAAACCAGCTAGCTGGAGCCAGCCTTCTTTTCTTTTGGTTCTCCTCCTTTACCAAGCCACTTTCCTCCGAGGAACGGGGGTCCTGGAAGGAGGAGGCCCATGGGCTGTGGTGAAAATACCCTGTTCTTGAGACCCGTCCCCGCCGCTCCCTCGGGTTTCCGAGGGCCATTGTCCCAGAGGAAAAGCACAGCATGCCAAAAGGAGGAGACTCTTCGGAGACGTGAGTGTGGAAGTGGAGGAAAGAAAACAAAATGTCTTTGTCACTTGCCCGCTGGGGAGTGGGACCTGAGTCTTCCAGACAGGCAGAGACACTCCCTCCTACACTCACCAGGCCAGTCCCTAAGAGTATGTGATACATCGCAACATTAAACTTCAGTAGTTTATTAAAGGAACTTAAAGTTGACTTTTGTGTAATACATTGTTATTTGCCTAATTCAAAAGAAACCAATTTTTAAAAAGAGAAACCAAAACCCGTTCTGCATAAGTGGCTATTTTCTCCTCAGAGGGCTTGAGGACCCTTCTGGAAGCTCAGGGGGTCTTTGAAGAGGGAGGGAGGGAGGTAGGAGTCAGGGTGCAGAGGTCAGCCTGGCTTCTGGACTGGGCTTCTTGATCAACCCTGTGTACCCGTGAGAAGGAGCTGGCAACGTTTGCTGCTGGAGAGATCAGCTATACTGGAACCGGTCCTGGTGATGGGTCCAGGAAAAAAGGGAATGTTTGGAGAAGTGTGGAATGAATGACTTCCACAGTGGAAAATCAAGCAGTCCTCAAAAAGAAGGAACCTATTTTATAGCCCCAGAAGAAAGAGGAACTGTCGGCTTTAAATTCATTTATTCTTGGAGTCTAGGCCAGCCAGGCCTGGGTATCACATTCGGGACATTTTAACCAAGGGCCTGGGAGAGAAGGTCCTCACCTCAGGAGGAGGTGTGGTCTGGCCTGGGATCTGTGCTCTGGCCTGTTCGCGGAGACTGTCTTGTCCCAGTTCCTCCAACATTCTCTCCCCGCCCTCAGCAGCTCAAAACCCCACCCACCCGCCCCCAAGAATTCCAGGGAGAGCTAAAGCAAGCACCTGGACATTAACCACACAGGCGCTCTTCCAGAGTCTTTCATTTCTTTAGTTTTTAATTCAGAAAGTTTCCAATATAGAGGAGCTTATGTTGCTGTGCTGACTTCATAAACACACTTAAATACATCCACTTAAATATTTAGTAACTTAGCTTGAGTACCTTCGGAAGCAGAACAAATTTTAAAGTGATAACATAAACAGGCATTATGAAGTGGAGGGGTGCTCATGATCCAGTACTGAGTGCAAAAAGCAAGCTGTAAAGAAAAATGCATAGTACAACCTAAAACTGTCTATATAAAGGTTTATAACACCAACTACCTGTATATCTTTGAGTCATTTTGACCATCTAGGCAATACCTTCCTCCATTTTAAAATGAGGAGATTAAACTACATCATTTATAAGGACTTTCTAGGCTTTAAATTCTGATTTGGGGGCACCTGGGTGGCTCAGTTGTTATGCGTCTACCTTTGGCTCAGGCCATGATCCCAGGATTCTGGGATGGAGCCCCACTCAGGATCCCTGCTCAGGGGAAAGCCTGCTTTTCCCTCTCCCACTCCCCCTATTTGTGTTCCCTCTCTCACTGTGTCTCTCTCTGTCAAATAAATTAAATCTTTAAATTTTTTTTAAAAATTAAATAAAATTGGGACGCCTGGGTGGCTCAGTTGGTTAAGCAGCTGCCTTCGGCTCAGGTCATGATCCCAGTGTCCTCGGATCGAGTCCCGCATTGGGCTCCTTGTTCGGCAGGGAGCCTGCTTCTCCCTCTGCCTCTGCCTGCCTCTCTGTTTGCCTGTGCTCGCTCTCTCTCTCTAACAAATAAATAAATAAAAATTAAATAAAATTCTGTGCTCACTTCGGCAGCACATATACTAAAAATTAAATAAAATTCTGATTTCAAATGCTAAAGAATGTACTCATTCCACGAATTTTTGAGTGCTTTATCATGTGCCAGTCACTGACCTACACTCTAAGTATGGCAGTGAACAAAACAAAGGCCCAGCTTTCCTGGACCTCACATTCTGATAGGAGGTGGGGTAGCCAGGCAAAAAACAATTAAATGAAAACATGGTACATCAATTGGTAACGAGTACAATGAGGGAAAATAAAATGGGAGACGGGGATGGTGAGGGAGTGGGGTTATGGTGTATGATAAAGGAGACCTCATGATCAGGTGATATTTATGTCAGGACCATGATGAAGCATGATGTGGATATCTCTTAGGAAGAATATTCCAGAAACAGAAGTCACATGAATCCTGAACAGAAGGATAACAGAGCAGTAGATGAGGTCAGAGAGATGGAGGGGGCAAGCTCATGCAACACCTGGTAGAACATTGCAAAGCCTTGGCTTTTACTTTCAAGTGCAAGGAGAAGCTATTGCTTAGCCTTCGGTAAAGAAGTGACAAGTACAACAGATGTTTTAGAGGACAATCTGGCTGTTGTGGTAAGAATAGATTTTCGGGTGACAAGCACGAGTGTAGAGAGACCCGTGAGAGTGAGAGATGATAGTGCCTTGGACAAGATGCTAGTGTCAGCTTGCTGGATTTATTTTGAAAGTAGAAGCAGAATTTACTGAGTTTCCAGGCATTTGAGAGCCTCTGTCTGGGATCTGTGAAAACACATTTGCTGTGAGTTCCTGTAGAGCTGCCTGGGCTGACTCTGTGCCTTGACCTTCAGAAATCCATTGAGGGTGGGGCCTTTTACAATGTAGCTCTGGAGATCGCAGGCCCCTTTTTTCCCTGGAGGCTAAAGGGTGGTTGGGGGCTCCTCAGCCAGGTTGCTGTGGGAGGGGCTCGGGGAGGAGGAAAGCTCCGGCCTGTAACGAGCTTGCTGCTGCCACTGCTGTTACAGTTTGGCCCTGGCTCTGATTGACTTTGCAATTTCTCCAGTCTCCCTTTGAGCTTTGAAAGTCTCTACACGGACAAAGACGGCCCCGTGTCCAGGCAAACGGGAGTCCCATCACTCGGCAGAAGGTGATTTGATACCAAGGTGGAAAAATGAATAGAATTGCCAGACGTATAGGAGATGCAGAGGGATGGGGGAAATGACGGTTGTTCAGGCAGAAATTTGGAATAAACAGTCAGGTCCTCTGTGGGGAGCCTTTGTGAAGTCACCCAAGCCAGGGGCTAAGGCCAAGGCCAAGACCGTTGGGTAGCCCAGGAAGTCTTCAGAGAGTCTCTTCATCTCTCTCTCTTCCCAAATAAAGCACTGGAGCAGCATCTCCTGAAGGGTGACCTTGGGAGCATCTGTTCTGAGGGACACTGATACGAGTTACAGAGGAAGAAGGATTCTGTGCTTACCTAGCTTTGGCAAATGCCTTATATTACTTAGTTTAAAAGTTTTCTTTGCAATAGAGCTTCTCGGAGTCTTTAATGGGCATTATGAATATACAAGGAGAGGAACGGCGTAGCGGAATATTCTGCATTATTTTGGCCACAGAACCCTTCACTCCGAAAAGCTGAGTCTCGAGGAATTATGGGACTGGGGAGCAGCTTTTGGAAAACATGGAGCTGGGAAATCCAGACCATATCAGCAGGTTCACTCACTACTTCCTCTGAGCCCAGAACTGGGTAGTATTCACTGACCAACACGAGTGAGACCCCAAAAGACCCCAATAATTAGCAGCCGCTAACAAACAAGATGGGTTCCCTCAGATGAAGGGAAAGAAACTGAAGTTTTAATCAGGCCAAATGACTGCGGGAAACAAAGGCAGTCAGTGTATTCGTGTAGGCAGGCAGTTAGGTTCTAACAGGAGACCTGGAAGAGCATCAAGGAAGCTATGGTCAGCTCCTGGGAAGGTCAGAGGCCTGTCCTGGGAGCCCTCCACCAGAAGCCAGATCAAACCAGACAGGCCCAAGATGGCGGATGCCATGACAGGAAACCCTTGACCAAATAAGGAAGAAACGTCCTGCCCCAAGTAATGAATTTCCTGCCCCCTAGTTAACCACTGTGAATAAAAGATAGAACCCCTCCTCCCCAGGGCACACATCCCATACTCTCTCTTCCTTTCCCCCTCCCCTCCCCTGTCTTGCCATAAACTTTCCCACTTGTGTCACTTGTTAGCTGCTTTGTGTCTGTCCTGGAATTCCTCCTCATGACAATGATGTAGTTCTTTTGAATGTTGCTGTGTTATTGGTGGGGTCCAAGCTGACTTCCAAGAAAATTCTTGAGACGTCTTTAGTACAAAATGGTGGTTTTATTAAAGCTCAGGAACAGGTCCCACAGCCAGAAAGAGCCTCGGTCTGCTGCTCCCTGCTGCCCTGGGATTGTGAGAAGCAAGTGATTATATACCTTGGGGTCAGGAGAAGTAAAGATAAGGGAAGGGCCTTTCAAATGTTTACGAAGATTCGGGATCTTGGGGAATGTTACAATCTGCCTATCTTAAGTATTGTCACTGGGCTGCAGGTTATAAAGACATTACAGGTAAAGGGGAGAGTGTTCTGGGTGAGGAGCAAAGGAGACCAGGTGCTGTTTGCTAAATAGAGATGGATTTTCTGTTTTTACTAAGGATATGGAGTAGACGCACACCACCAGATAAAGGCCTAGGAGAAGAAACAGCATCCCGGTAAACCTGAACAGAAGTTTGTTGCTAAGCATATCTCAGCGCAGTGCGATCCAATAGAAATGCAATATGAACCACATATTTAAATTCACATATGTAATAGCTTCATTTGTAAAAGTAAGAAGTAAAAAAGTGAAAGTAAAAAAATCATCTCATGTCTAACGGCGATGATCCCTCTAGCTTTTATGAAATTGCAAGTCTATAATTTTTACATTATTTCTCATGATACATCTAGATACAATAGTCACAACCCAGGGTGGGGAAAGTAATGTCAGTGTCTATTTTCAATAGAAAACTGCTTGCAGATACCTGACATACGTGCCCCCACTTCCTGCTCCCTGCTCATAGCTAGAAGAGACAGCCCTAGGTCTTTCAGGTGGGAAAAGTCCTCTGACAACTAACTCCTTCACTCTCCTCCCGCCCCAGGTCAGGCGGGGACCTATCCTTACCCAAGGAGGACAGAGCTCACAGAATCACCACTGATTAATGAGACTTTGAAATTAACTGAGAGGCAAAGACTTCAGGTAGATGATGGCAGGTACTTACCTGAAAGAGCACCATCAAGTGAGACCACATTAGGTCATGTAAAAATTAAAGCAAGCCACCAGAGAGAAGGTGAGGGGAAGGAAGGGAGGACAAAAAGCAGATAGGAGGAGACAGCAAGAGAAAATGAGAGTTGGTTGAAATTGTGGAGAGTAGTAGGGAAAAGAGCAGACAAGAGCTGTCCTGTGTTCCATTTCTGGCTTCCGGGACACACTTCCTGTTGTTTCACTTTCGGTCTGCTTATGTCATGCTTCTTCCCCTGTTTTTGAAGATCTCTGAGGTTGCCTTTCATAGTTTTACAGGGCATCTGTATTTAATCTCGTCTGACTGGGCTTTGTTTTCTTACAATCAACTTTCTTCTCTTGTTGAGGACAGTCAGTCATACCATGGGGAGACTCAGGAACTCAGCCTGATAGTTTGCTCAGAGGAGACAAAGATCCAGCCCTGGGAATGCACAGCAATGAGGGAGCGGTCCAGTGAGAGGACAAGGTTGCTCAGGGAAGGGGTGGACCTGATGAAGTTCTAGGATCTAGGTGAGGTTCGGTCCAGAGCCGATGGCTAAGAAAGAATTCTTAAGACGTCTCTAGTGCAAAAAGGTGATTTATTAAAGCACGGGAACAGGACCCATGGGCAGGAAGAGATGCTGCCCCAGGGATGTGAGGAGTGGTCCATTAGATACTTGTAAGTTGGGAGGGAGTTAGGGATGGCATAAGTCTCTAAGGAATTTTGGAAGCAAGGTTTCTAGGACCTTGAGGGGTAGCTATTGTTTGGGGAAAAGGTTATTCATTACCAGTAATAAAACCTTTTCTTGAGATCCTTTAGATGTCTATCAGTGGGCCATATGCTTGGGAATGATTGTCAACACTTTCTTGGAGGTTTAGAGATAAAGTTTCCAAAGGAATTATTAAAGTAGACTTACAGGATCCTGGTTGGGGGTAGGGGGTAGGTCAGGCTAGGATTGCCCTTAGCAAAGCCTTAAGGTGGAGGTAGTTGAGTCCCTAGAGTAGAGTCACTCTGCCTGGTTTTTTTTCTTTCTTTTTCAAAAATTTTACTTATTTATTAGAGAGAGAGCACGAGCACAGGCAGACAGAGAGGCAGGCAGAGGCAGGCAGAGAGGCAGGCTCCCCGCCGAGCAAGGAGTGTGATGTGGGACTTGATCCCAGGATGCTGGGATCATGACCTGAGCCGAAGGCAGCCGCTTAACCAACTGAGCCACCCAGGCGTCCCACTCTGCCTGTTTTAAGGGCTTGTCAGTAGGCAAGGAAATTTAATAATTTTTCTTCTGCCTCTGTTTCCCACATCAGAAGGATGGGAACAAAAAGCAATTAACAGAATTTCACCAAGGGCTCAACCCATTCTTTTTGATGATTGGATAAACTATTTTCTTCCTCAGACCACTCACCTCAAATCAGAGAAAAAGTCAAATAAATGATTTATTCTTCCAGATTTTTGTGCTACAGTCTGCCTCCACTATAATTCTGATCACATGTTCTCATCATGATTCTTCGTGAGGCCACAATACACACTCTCCAGAGCTGTGGGGGAAGGAACAGGTATTCTTTCCATCAGCGACATGGGGGGGCTTGATTCCATTCTCATTGCCTTAACCATGGAAGATTTCCCCTGTGGATATACGTACACTTTAGCTGTCATGCCACACAAAAAGGAATATGCTTATCACTTTGGTTTAAAATGGGATTGCATGATTTTCCAGAATACATACCTCTGTTCCGCAAGGTATTTGAAGAGGGAAGAGTCAGGGCCTTCTTCGAGACAGATAAAATTAATTTAATAATATATTTTATTTAACCCAATGCATTAGCTTTTGACAGCTGCCATAATAAAGGTGGCTTTACCATTTATTTCCCATAAACATGGCAATAAAGTTGCCATAATGTTGGCTTAACCAACATAAATTTATTGTTTCACAGTTTCTGAGGCCGGAAGTCAATTCAACGTGGCAGCAGGGCTATGCTCCCCCTGAACACACTAGGGAAAGATTTGTTCCAGGCCTTTTCCCAGCTTCTGATATTTCCTTGTTTTCTGGCAGCATAGCACCAAACTTCACCTGGAGTTCTTCCCATGTGAATGTGTCTGTGTCTTTGAATTTCCCATTTTTACATGGACACTCATCCATATTAGGAGGCTTCTCTACCTGAGGATGACCTCATCCTAACTAATTAAACAGGAAACAGACATCCTATTGCCAAAGAAGCTCACATCCTGAGGTCCTAGAAGTTAGGACTGTAATACATGAATTTTGAGGTGACACAATTCAATCCATAAAACCCAATATATCCAATATAGTACTATGTCAATATGTAATCAGTATAAAAATATAGAGATTTTTTTACACTCCTCTTTTCAAATTACATCGTTGAAATTCAGTATATATTTTACACTTACAGGACTCTTCACTTTAGAGAAACATCTTTTCAAGTACTCAATAATACACCTGACTAGTGGCTACCATATTGGAAAATACAAATATAAAACTTCCTAAAATCACAAAAATTCTATTTTTAAAAAATACTTTATTTATTCATTTGACAGAGAGAGCACACAAGCGGGACAGGAGCAGACAGAGGGAGAGAAAGAAACAGGCTTCCCACTGAACAGGGAACCCCATGAGGAGTTGGATCCCAGGACCCAGGGATCATGACCTGAGCCAGAGGCAGATGCTTACCCACTGAGAAACCAGGCGCCCATCACACAGGTTCTATTAGAAGCATGCTCTGGAAAACAAAATTAGGCAATGATAACAGAAAGCAAATCAACTGCCTCCGGATAGCGACAAGAAGGAAGACATTACAGAGGAGCATGAGGAAAAGCTAGGGGGTGGCCAATATATTCCTTATCATGATGGAAGCAGCGGTTCCATATGTCAAAACTTTTCCAACAGTGCATTGGACGGTATACATGTCATTGTATGTCATAATACAACAATAAACCTCAATCACACATCGGTATAAATAATTATCAACAACGTTCAAATACTACTAACAGACAAAAGATGTAAGCCCCCATGTACAATATTCTTATGTTTTCAAACTCAGGTTTACATGAAAAGTATATGATTTCTAATTCTTCATATTTTATACACAGTCGCATTTTTCATATTGTAACCCATTTCTCTTTACTACAATTAATTGTTCCTAAAGGCATTTTATTTATTTCAGAAGAAAGACAGCATGAGACAGAACTCCGACGCCGCTGGCGAAGCCAAAAGCTTGTAATGGATCCGCAGACAGGAAAGTCATGGACACGACAAGATGCAGGCCTGGCGCGGGCGCCCTGGCCACGGGTCCAGGGAGAAGCCATGGA
>ML109411.1:52736-64040 GCA_003697995.1 Taxidea taxus jeffersonii | reverse complement strand
GGGCTTCTCAGTATTTCCAGAACAGTTTTACAGAACAAAAGGTTTGGACAGGTCACTGGGTTCCAGGAGCTTCTCCAAATAAAGTAAATTTCAGGAGGGCTGACCAACCTAGTGACAAACTATTCGGTCTGTCTTATACTAAATCCTCCCATTAAAATACTTTTAGATAAATACTATCTATCTACACTTTGGCAAAGTCAAAAACTTGAGAAATAGCTCTGGGTTCAGAGTCTCAACAAGATTGGTCACCTAATACCCCCAAACCTATCTGGGACAGCAGCTTCCTTCCACCTCCCCTTCCCACTCTTGTTAATGGGGTTTATTATCGCCCACCTAACAACTCATAGCCCTCACACACTTTGAAGCAAAATTCTAGGCTATGTTCTTACTCTTTAGAATTTTGTAAGTTTTTTTTTTCCTCTTGCTTATTTTTAAAGAAAAGCAAACATACTTCTTTCTGCCCAGGATATTCTCTTGATGTACCAGCTGAACAAGCTACATTTTTCTTCTTGTTGGAGAATATCCACCTATTAAGTGAGAAGGAAGAATATTCCCTTGTAATGGCCGTTGGCTGAGAAGCCAGTGGCAAACTTGGCTTAACCAGGGCCCTTTCGTGGTCCTTGGGCAGCAACCTCACTTACTGGGGTCTTTTTAGGGGGCATCTTCCACCAGCGTGCTAGGGAAGGATTGTCGTCACCTTGGTTTTAACACACAGATACTTTTTTTATATACATAAGAAGCCTAAATGGATGACCATGGATTTAGAACGGAGACCACTATAAAAGCCTTTCATGCTTAAAACAGATCAATATAAAACAAATAAACATGGATATCTCAGCAAAACACAGCAGCAAAAAGGTTTAGCAACATTTCTTTCTACAAAATGCAAAGTTAATTTCCCTAGTAGTGGAGGACTGAGAGATATCAGTTCCACCAACTGGAGACACTTGTACATCATGGACACTGTGACTACAGTACCACACTCACACCAAAGCACAGTGACTGCTTTCAACGCCCAAATGATTGTCAAGTCACTTCTCCAACCACAGATCATTTCGGTTGTTCTTTTTTTGTACAAAATATTAAGACAGTAGGCTTTAAAATACAGCCTAAGCACCAATTATGATAAATGCATACTGGTAAGACGTGACTTCTAGTTTTAAAAGACATTATGGACCTCCCTGGGGCTAAAGATTGCACCCATGTGAATAGTACACTGCTAAAGAAAAATGCATTTTTAAATATCTATAGAGGTTCTCCACTAGGCACAATTCATTGCAGAAATTGGATCATGCAAGAGTTTTTACAAGAAAGGTACGAAAACTTACATGCACTGAATATAGTGCATATCACCATGAAGACTTTCAGGGTGTAAGATTAAGACAAAAGAGTGTTTTCAAACACTGCATGGATTTGGTTCTGCCTACCAAATGGAAGGGAATTTACCGGCATTACATGGAAAATGTCCGTCTTGGGGCTAATAGCCCCATCACCCTGACCCATGTCCAGGAAGAACTTGAGGAATTTGGTTTTGTGAATTTGTGAGTTTGGTTTTCCCTGCAACTCCTCTCCTCCAGGATCCAAATGCTCTGTGTTTAATGCTATTCAAAATGTGCTGGTTTTTGGAGCAGCTCATTTTGTTGAACATTCTATTAAGTTTGAAAGGATTTTTTGCCTTAAAAAAAAAATTTGAAGAACAATGCATCACATTTCTAAAAACCCAACTGTTTCCTCACCTAACAATCACTGGTAGGGTTACAGTTATCTTCTAACTCAATGAGATCGCCTAAGCCTTTTACGAGTAGATTTTCTTTGCATATTTCAAATAGATGATGAAGAGTCAATGCTGATTTTGTAGCAACAAACAGAAGTAGAGGAGATGGAACGGCTCTGGGACAGACTTGCCAAACCTTGGCTTAGAGGGAGTCCCACCAGCGCTACCCTTCATGCAGTCAGGGGACTGACCCCAAAGGAGCCACACATGTCAGGGCTGAGGACTGTCCAATTACCAGGACGACGAAACACTGTGGCAAAAAGTCTTCCCCAGATGTAAAACCCGAGTCTGGGGTCTTTGCACCTTCAATTCCCCAAATTCTGAGGTTGGCATTCTGGACCACGACTCTATTTCAAAACAGGGTTTTACGTTTATGGAAATACACTCTTGTGTGGAGAAGCTCTTATTTGACTGCTTCAGAGGGAAAAACAGCAGGATATATATAAGCATATGTTTGTGTGTACGTGTGTGTAGAAACAGGTACTAGCCCCTTCTTGTTTATAAACTAGAAGTAACAATAGGCCAAATTATTTCCTCCCTCAAATAAAAAAACTATCAATGCTGAACGCTAAATTTAAAAGATGAAATAAATAGGTCACCAAAAAATTCAGACAGGTGGTGGACAGAAGACGATCCCGAACAGGAGCTACAAAATCCCAAATTTAACGTGCTTGGGGAAAAAAAGACAACTTTTAAAAATGGACTAAAGATAGAGAAATCACGACCCCAAACTTAGTAGCCTGACCAAACCTGTCGGTGGACAATGCAGACGTCACTCTTCCCGGGACGGTACGATGCTCTAGGGTTCCTTTCAGGGCTGTTATGTTGGCAGCAAAGCGGGACAGGCAGCAGTAGGCATGTGCTTTTTAAAGTTTTTTTTTTTTTTTTTCTCTGCAAAGGGACAGTTATTCCTGGGTAAGGCAAGATAACTGTGGTTAATAGAAAAGCAGCCAAATGCAGATCTGCTGAGCTACTGGGGTGGGCGGGGCGGGGGGGCTTAGTCTGTCTTCCCCAGCTTGGCAATCAGCTCGTCGCAGATTTTCGTTAGTTCCTCAATTTCTTGGTTCTGAAAGACAAATGACATGATTATGTCGGCCACTCCACATCCTGAGATCAAGGCAATGACAACTAATCCCAAGACCGGCCACACTCTACCTGGACATCCTAGCTCAGTGGTTCATAACTTTTCTACATCAGAGACCCTTTAAAGAAAGGTACCCTTCTCCCTTGAAAATGTTCATGAATTCACAACGTCATGCTCCAGTTGAGCAGGGGATGAGGGTAACCACTGGCCCTCTGCAGCTTGCCCGTGAACCTCTTAGTTCTCAAATTTTCTTGTTATCACAGGAATCGCCTGCGATATTTGTTACAAACACAGGTACCTGGGACCTCACTCAGCCCATCAGCACCTCCAGGGACCTGGGATTCTGGAGTCTGAGTATGCCAGGGAACATTGTCTAGGGGTTAGCAGACCCCATGATAGAAACCCTTGCTTTAGCTAAAGGGATGCCACAGACACGAGTACCTAGTTGAAGATACAGTAAGAAAAACACCAGAGGTACACACAAGAAAATGAAGTCTAAGAATCAATGAATAGTGAGAAATAGGGACCTGATTTTTTATCTGCCTGCAGCAGAATTTCTCAACGACAGCGCTGCTGACATTTTGGGCCGGGTCAGTGTGTGTTGTAGGGACTGTCCTGTGCATTGTGACATGTTGAGGGGCGCCAGCTGTGACAACCTAACATGCCGCCAGTGTCCCCAGGAGGGTAAAATTGCAGTGAAGGGGCAAGATTCCTTCGTATATTATGCAAAAAAACAAAAAAGAAAAAGAAAAAGAAAGAAAGGAAGAAGAAAAGATAGCCTCAGAGCCTAAGAAGTGTCTGGTCCCCTAAACTTTAGTTAATGCAGTTTCTTCTCTGCACCCTGCGAGGGGATGTTTCCGACTCATATGCTTGGGAATTAACGGTCTCCTTGTTTGTGTCTACCTCAGTCAGTTCCCAGGGGAGCTGGATCAAAGTGTCTGGGCAAAAAGACAAGGCTTCTCTTTCATCCAAATCCACTACAAGCTAGCCACTGCCAAGGAGGAAAACGAAGTGTCTCTCTGGTTGTCACAGCACACCCCTCTGCGTACCTTCTGCTGAAGGGCTCTTTCCAGGGATTCCACCTTCATCTGCTCCTTCCGGAGTCCGGCATGGAGAGCTGCGCTCTCAGCCTTTGCTTTTGTTCGAACCTGAGCAATCTCTTCATTCGCTCTGTTGTTGGTGTTTTGTTTATAGAATAAAGGGACAAGAAGCACCTGGTTAGTCATCGGCCATAGCTAAGGAGTCAAGATGCTAACTGCTGACATTTGTGACACACAGACTAAAAGAAATGACAACACAACAAGGGAAACATCGGTGACTTAAACCATTCAATTTAAATTTATAAATATTCAATTGACACACAACTGCTAAGGAAATTTCCAAGGTGCAAACCAGTGGTGGAATTAATCTCATAGGCCATAGTGAGTTCAAAATTTATGTCATTAGAAAATGGAATCATGTGACAGTTTCTACAGTAATCCTAGATTTTTTTTTTAAACTTAGGACAATAGCAGGCAGGGTCATCTGTGGGATTGTCACAGCTAGAGAGTCAGGACACTAAACACTGACATCTATGACACTAGAACTAAAAGTGACTTTATTAATGAGATACAAAAGAAATTTTAAAAACTATATGTCAATTGATAAATAGCCAGTTAAATGATAACAGGATGCTAAGAACGCATTAGTCAGAAGCATGAAAATTTAAATGATAAACTTATAAATTTATCAGTTTGGCAAATAGTAACCAGGATGATCTTATTCTGTGATGGCCGAGATGCCAGGAAACAGACAGGCTCACCAGCTGATGGGGGAAATGAAAGCTGGTTGTGGAGGGGGATATGGTTGCAACTATTATGATTTAAAATGCATACATCTTCTGACCCAGCAATTCCCTTGAAGTAACATATCTGCAGCAATACTCCCACTATGCACAATTATATACACAAGGATGTTCACTGCTGCATTGTTTGCAATGGAAAAAAGTGTGAAACTATCTAAATGCCCATCGGTAAAGGAATGAGATAATCCTACAACCTAATAAAAATAACTAAACGGAACTGCATGTTTTGAGATGGAAAATGATCATGACATACTATTAAGTGAAAAAGGAAATTTGTATTTTATGACTCCGATATTATGAAAAAAGTCTAAAGCCATTTTGGGTATTATTTGGAAAGGCACAAAGAAAAAACTAGAAGGATACATTATAAACCTTTGGTAGCAGCATGTCTGGGAGCAAGAAGGAGAGAAGGGAACTTGAAATGATTTACAAATATGAAGACAGAGAGGAAAATGTACAAGTAGGTAATACTTTTTAGTTAAAAAATAAAGTTGGAAGCATTCTTGAGACTATTCCTCAGGATAAATTCCAAATGTGCTGGACTTAAGGGTTAAAAAAAAATGAAGTCACAAAAGTGTTAGAAGGAAAACATGGGAGAATATTTCATATTCAGCCCAGAGAAGATCTTTGTTACCACAACAGAAAATTCTGAGTAAAAGAAATGACTGACAAATTTTACTACAGAAAAATAAATTCCTGCACATCAAAAAACACTAGAAGGCAAAAGACAAATTAGAAAACTTATTTACAACTCATATCACAAAGGGCTGGCCTCCTTAGTGCATAAATGTAATAATATGTTTATATATGTAATATATAAACTGACAATAGAAAACCGGACAAAGAATAGAATCATTCACGGTAAGGCTAGTATAGGTACCGAGAGTTGCTAAAATATGTTCAATTTTACTCATAAGATAAACACAATCAAAACTACATTGAATAAATGCTCTATTTGCTTATCAAAAAAAGAAACCCCCAACTAAACTGAAATACCATCTTTATCAATTGGATTTTGGCTAAGCCGTAGGGAGAAGAGAAGCTCTCGTACTTCACATAGGGATAAACTGATGAAAGTCGAATGAGGGCAATTTGATAATACTTATCTTAATTACAAATTTGTATATTCTTTGGCCCAGTAATTCCTTTTCCAGCATACAGATAGCTCACCAAAGGCATGCCAAAATGTAATAATCCAAGGTTCCTTACAGCAGCCCTGTTTATAGTGGATGGGAAATAACCTGAGTGTCCCATAGGAAAGGGGTTTGGTTAAATAAATGACACATTTCAACACTGCCACACCATGGCTGTTAAGAAAAATATGGAAGCTCTTCATGGATTGCTATGGAAGGATTTCCAAAATGCACTGCTAAATGAAAAAAACAAAGTATGCTGTCATCTGTATAACAAAGGGAGAGTCTCACCACAGTAAAAAAAAAAAGACAACGGTGATCACATGGTGTGTTGGAAGTGTTAGTTAAGGCTATTGTTGTGCGATACATAGAGCAAATCAACAGGTTGTACACCTTAAACTTGCACATCCATTTATGTTAATTATACCTCCATAAAGCTGGAGGTGGAGGAGGCCAAGGAAAAGGGATGGGGTGAGAGAGAGATAATGTGCATTTTTTAATTCTTTTTAATGTTTGAACCATATGAAGATTCTACCTATTCAAAAAATTAAATAATAAAACACATGCACACACGCACACACACACCAATGCAACCTGGAGTTGCCAAACAAGGTTGAGGGTTTTTTTGGCCTTTTCCAGTCTTCCCACCACACCATGAACCATGAAACAGATTTACTGCAAACTCTCACTTGTCTAGTTTTTCTTCTGCGTGGATCTTCAGAGCCTGGTATCGCTGTTCCTCTTGTTTAACTCTGGCTAAGTAATCCTGAGCACATTTTTTCAAGGCTTCTTCATTCTGTTCCAAAGTGACAATTTAAAATAAAAGAAACTGGTCATTTTATTTTTCTCCTACTAGTGACAAATCATGTACCAGAGTTTTTTTTAAAAATGAGAAAAGCTGGGACGCCTGGGTGGCTCAGTTGGTTAAGTGGCTGCCTTTGACTCAGGTCATGATCCCAGCATCTTGGGATCGAGTCCCACATCGGGCTCCTTGCTCCGCAGGGAGTCTGCTTCTCCCTCTGCCTGCCTCTCTGTCTGCCTGTGCTCGTTCCCTCTCTCTCTGACAAATAAATAAAATCTTAAAAAAAAAAAAATGAGAAAAGCTAATTATTTATAATTATTATATATATATATATAATTATATATAGTATCTATATAAATATAATTATTATATATTATATATAATAATATAATTATTATATTTATTTAATTAAATATTTATTTAACCTATTAATTAGGTTATATTCCATGATAATTCAAAACAGGCACAACTAATTCTTACTGAAGAAATTCTAGATAATTTCTATAAATTTTCAAAATACAGTAAGTTTCAGTTATACTAATATATCCAGTTTAGGGAGGCCGTCACATCAAAAGTGAATGGCAGGGGTGCCTGGCTGGCTTAGTCAGTAGACCACGTGACTCTTGACCTTGGGGTTGTGAATTCAAGCCCCATGTTGGCTATAGATATAACTTAAAAAATAAATCTTAAAAAAAGAAAGAGCTCAAAAATGAATAGCAATCTCAGTCCCCTTTTAGGTAAGTTGGCCATTCTCATTTTTATTTTACTATGAAGAAAAAAATAATGTTCACTGCTATAAATGTGTCTTATTGATGGTATGCAAATAAGGTGAATCAGTATGCCCACTTACATGTAAATTTAAAACGTTACACTTATTTTCCTCTAGAATATGTAGCCTGAATTTTTCAGTACAAATATTCCCTTTTATTATTTAAATTAAATTGGTGAATTATCAAAACAATTTCTAGAATTCTCCTAAGTCTGAGGGTTCCACTTTTACTGCACTCCATGCCACACTCTGGCTGTGGCCTGACCCAGGAGGGGGATGACCAAGACAGGCCAGCTGGTGGGCCAAATGCCTGAACTACCACAGAAAGAGAAAAGGGGACAGAAAACTTCCAGCCTTCGCTGGAACAGAAGATACAAGGCCAATGATATACAGACCCTGATCACCTATGGGCTAGCCACCCATTTGGCATGAATGTTTAAAGCTCCATTACCGAGAAATACAATACTAAGGAGACAGAAGGAAAAGGACATGCTACCTTCTTGAACCCTTCCAGAACGCCTTTCAGGTTCTCGTATCTCCTGAAGAGATCAGAAAGGGACCTTTCCACAGAATTAAGGTCAGCCAGGGCCTGCTCCTTCTCCATGGTCAGTTGCTGGAAGCTTTTCTGAGAGGTCATAGTTGTCCTCTGTTCATCTTCTGTGAACCACAATCAAAAGTAAAGGCAGACTCACACAACAAATGGTTATCAGTTGCCCTCTGTGAGCTAAGCCGTATTCTTGGTGGGGGGACCCAGCAGTGGACATAACAAAGTTCCTCTCAAGGACTTATGTTAGTGGGAGATTCGGATGGTGACAAGTGATGGGGGAAAACCAAAGCAGAAAAAGAGACGTGGGGTTTCTTTTTCAAATAGAGTAGCCTCTCTCAGAGGAAAGATTTGAACAGGGACACAAAGAAGCTGAGGGTGGGAGCCATGCAGCTACCCAGGAGGAGAATATTCCAGCAGGGGAACAGCTCTGGCGAAGGCCATATGCTGGGGAGGCATGAGGTGATATGGACTGTAGAAAGTATGACTTCAGTGCTTAAGTAGAGAAAGATTCAGGCAGCCAGTCAGTCCTGACAATACTGGCTGCAGAGCTATCTCTAAATTAAATGCAGGAGCACCGACCATTGTCGTTTTTGTAAAAGGTATCAATGCGTTGGGTACAGGGAAAAGTACAACTTGCAGCAGAATAAGGACTGCACCCAAACGAAGACCCTATCCAGGGGTACTGTGATGTGGGTTGGTCCTCAGCCTTCTGGGGGCCAGGTGGAGGGGTTTTCCCAAAATTCAAACATTTGCTAGTCTCTACAATGAACCTAACCATGGCTGATGTTCATTACTTGTGGACTGTGTATTTGTGAATTCATCTACTTGCTACAATTTATATATAAACCCAAAACCAGTCCTTGTGCTGCATTTCTGGTCATGCGCAGAGGGGCAGAAAATGTCAAGTCACTTGACATGCACATTCTCGGCTAAGGCTAAACTGGGTGACACGCTGCCTCCTTGTTTCATACTGTAAACAAGTGTCCTTTTCAGTCTATTTAGTATCATGATTTTGTATTTTTGTGCTTTCTGTAGGTGATTTCATTGTCTAAAATCATCCCTGAGTCTACGTGGTGCTAAGTAAGGTGCTGTCGAGGGCTTCGAAGAGCTAGAAGGCTGTGGTGTGCCGAATGGAGAAAATACCTGCATGAGACCATCTTCATTCAGGCATGAACTATAGTACTGCGGGCCATGAGTTCAATGTTAATGAATGAACACTAAATCAAATGTCTTTAAACAGAAATACATATGAGACAAGGTTATGTACTGACAACGATGTTGTGACCTGAGGCCTGCAGGAACCTCACCTGTACTTCCCCAAAAGCAACAGCTCAGTATTTGCTAATTCAGTGTTTGTGGCAACGTTACATGACAGAACCACTGCAAACAGTGAGAATCAACTGAATCTAAAGGACGGACAAGTGGAAGCTTCTGTTCTGATTTGAAAATCATCTATGCAGGGGCACCTGGGTGGCTCAGTTGGTTAAGCCACCACCTTTGGCTCAGGTCATGATCCCAGCATCCTGGGATCGAGTCCCATATTGGATTTCCCCTGCTCTGCAGGGAGCCTGCTTCTCCCTCTCCCTGTGCTTCTGCTTTTTCTCTCTCAAAAAAATAAATAAAATCTTAAAAAAAAAAAAAGGAAGGAAGGAAAAAAGAAAGAAAGAAAACCATCTAGGGAACCTATGGCTCACACCACAGAAAAAAAGAAGTCCAGGGTGCCTGCGTGGCTCAGTCGGCTAAGTGTCTGCCTCTTGGCTTTGCCTTAGGTCATAATCTAAGGGTCATGAGATTTTGAGCCCCGAGTCCGGCTCCCCACTCAATGGGAGTCTGCTTGAAATCCTCTCTCTCTCCTTCTCCCTCTGTTCCTCTCCCACTCACGTGCATGCGCATACTCGCTCTCAAATAATCAAATAAAATCTTAGAAAAAATGTTCTTACCAATCATTTGAGCAATGGTCTTTTCATATTCAGCCACAATTTTCCTTAAAAAAAATTGTCAGAAGAGAATTTTCAATGGAAATTTGAGAAATGCTGCTCTAAACAATTAAACACATTAACAAACATGTGAATATCATATATGATGTTAAATGAATAGTTGAGCTATGTTCAAATGAACAAATTTATATAACCCGGTTATCTGCTTTGGAACTTTTAATATGAATGTAAGATTTGTTCATTAATGTTCAAAAAAGGTCTTTCTGAAGATTTTATGTTAACAAGCCTTTCATTCTATTTATTTTATTCTATCTATAAAAACTGCCCTCAATTTCTTTTTGTACCTCAAGGTATAATACATTAATAAATGACCTCAAGGTAATACATTAATTCTGCCTAGACAAATCAATCTTTCACAAAATAGTTTCCCATTCTTGGGGTTTTTCCTAAGAAGTCTGATCTGAGTTCAGGCCTTTCTGGCCCCCATTCACTCTTTTGGGCAGTTAGTTGCAAGTTCTGTCCTAGTTCCAAAAGCATTTCAATTATTCAAAGACTTTAAAGATCACCCTGTCACATTAACCTTTCTTTTTGGCAAAGTGCAATGAAGTTTCCCTGACCCTGTCCAGTGAGATGAGGGCTCTTCCTTGTGACCCCTCATTGAAAAATGATGGCTCCCCTGCACCTCGCTGGTGGTGTCCATCACTTTGGTCCAAGTTTCTTCCGACAGCTGCTGTAAGCTAAGGGCAGGGGCTGTCCCCTCCTCTCCACCACACACAGCATTGGACCTCACAACCAGTAAATGCTCACAAAGCCAGTAATACAAGAGCTACAGATTCAAGTGGGCATAATTAAAATGTTTCTTCATCATTCAAGTGCTGACTGTACAAGTATATAAATTATGCTTTTTCTTCTTTTTCCATACTATCTTTAGTTATTTCATAGCTTCTAACTCTCCTTTCTAGGGAAGGAACAACAAAAATAAAAAGATTTTAATTTAAGATCAGTTGATTTTGTTTCCTCTTAACATGCTTTTTATAATCTATTTGGTAGTTATGAAATTTGAAGCCATCATGCATAACTGATTTTAGAAACGCGTAACAAATTATATTGGCCTCCATAACTGAATATGTCAATAAATCTTATTATTCTGTAGTTTAAGTGGATTTTTTCACACAAATTGATGTCTCTTCAAAAGCTAAGAATTATGTGGGTTCTGCTTACTTGCAATGCTCTTGACAACCCATAAGAGGCTTCAGTATTTGAATAACTAGTCAGCAACACTCATGAAGACATTGCCAACCACAAATTAAGGTGCAAATATCAGTGCTATCTAGCTCTCAACAGTTGGTTCTGTGATAAGCAAATACTGTCATTACTACATTTATATTAAATCTAACAATGCATAATGAAGGTAT
>ML109411.1:0-47736 GCA_003697995.1 Taxidea taxus jeffersonii | reverse complement strand
TGATAAGTGGACAAACACAAGGACCTTTACCTCTTCTCTGATGAGGGTGAGCACGGCTGTCTTATCTGATTCACTGAGGCAGATGCCATCCAAGGGGCTCTCTCCTCCACAGGCCACAGACACGGGGGCCTTCTCCAAAGAGGACTCCAACAGTCCCTGAGGGGGCAAGAAGTTACACTTCATACCTTCAGTCTTCAGGTTCTCAATCCCAAGTATCCTTCAATAACTTCCTCATTACTCAATTGATTACAATGTTTAAAAACATGTTTGAAGACAAAAACACAGCAGGGGAAGCTTTCAAGAAAAAAACAAAAAATAAAACCTAGTTACCATACTATCTAAAGGAAAAAGTACTCTAATGAGTATGGGATGGGAGAAGCAAGTTAGCTTCCACTTAACAGAGGGCCCAGTGAAGTTTTCTTCTTATCCAAAAAGGAGAAAGTGTGATTATCACAGTGACCAGTCACCGAAGAATCACATGCATGAAAAGGAAAAATGTCTCATTTTTCAGGGGGTTTCTGGGGATGATGCATTCCATGTAACTTTTCCCAAAAAAAGTGTCAACTTTCAAACACTGAAATAGCAACTTTTAAACATACTGATACTTTCATGTACCTCTTTAGTCACTTTGGATGGAAATGTTTCTAAAATGGACTAGTAACTTTCAGGCCTCAGGAAGTAGAAATGGTGCACACATCTGAAGGCTGACTCCCTGCCCCCAGCCCCGGAACAATTCAGGGCCACCAGGAACTTCAGTTGCTCTGCAGTGACGTCCGGCTCTGACCCAGCAATGCTGTCGGGTGGACAGCATGAGTGGCCCCTGTACAAAGTGGCCACAGGTAAAGCCCAGATCTATGCCTGCACTTTCACTTTTTTGGATTCTTCCTGGCTGTTAAATTTTCAGTGTCCTTCTGATGCGGCAGCTTGCTTTTATGGTAAACTCAGGTTCCAGAAAGCCATAGTGGTGACTATTTTTTCACATGAACGTGGACTTCATTCTCTGCTCTCTCATACAAGGCATTTTGAGGGCTACTTCCTCCCATCTGTGTAAGTAAACTTTTTTGCGTAAATAGGAAAAAAGCTGTTCTAGTAACATTAAAAACGCCAGCTCAAGTGACCTGTCAGTAATCTTAACACTCTTAAGAGTCTGTACCACTGATCAGTTAGTGATTGATTAATCAGTTCTCTGGTGTCTTGTTTCAACCAAGATGGAACAGAAAGTCCAAAGCCAATTTAGACCAGCAGTTTTTTAAATTTTTCATGGTCACTACAACTGTTTCCCTAGAAAATGCTCAAAAATTCACACATAATTTTTGTATTTAGCTTCATGTAGAGGGGCCCGATACAGATCTTGGCTCAGACCACGGAAACAGGAATGCGAAAGCCACAAGCTGGCAACCCCCATTTCAAGCAGTATCTGCAGGAAAGCAGCCCACCCTGCTGACAGGAGTCCATGGTCCCCCCAGAAACACTATCTTGGTGTAGATTTATCACTAGAACCAAAAGCTACTTGTGGGCAGTGTCAAACATGGCCCCTGATGATGCCCACCATCCTGGTACTCATCCTCTCATATCATCTCATCGCCTTGAGTCTAGGCTGGACCTGGGGACTCACTTCTAAAAAGGGACTATGCTAAAAGCCATGGGATGTTACTTTTGAGATTAGTTTACAAAAAGATTCCAGCTTCCACACTGTAAAGAACTCTCTGTGGAGAGGCCCACGTGGCAAGGAACTGATGTCTCTGCCAACAGCAAGCAAGGACCTGAGACATGCCGACAGCCTTCTGAGTGAGCTTGGAAGTGGCTTCACCCCAAACTGAGCCTGGAGGTGACCACGGCTCTGGTCAATACCTTGACTGCAGCCTGCATAAGGTCAGAGGCACCCAGCAGAACCGCCCCAGGATTCCTGAGCCAGAAAGGAGGACATCAGAAATGTTCTTGTGGATAATGAATAAACCTCTGGACATCTGAGTCAGCCCATTAACTTCCTGTGCCATGCTTCTCCTCAAGAAACTTTCTCATACTCTTGCTTCCCATGTAACTTGCCTACAGGGAGATAACACCCTAGGTCAAGCTGACACATCTGGGTCACTTTGTTGTTAAATTTCTAAGTTAACACATTTTAAAATCATTCTTTTGTGTTTTTATTAGTTGAAATCAGAATCCACAAGTCAAGTCAATTCTAGGAAACAGCCCTCCTGTGCCTCCCATGACCCTCAAGTTAGCAAGATTTTTATTTTGGGAAATAAGCCAAAAGAGTTTTCTTAGTAAGGAAAATATCAGTCTGCTCTAGAGGTTGGAATCTCATTCATTTGTTGAGGGGATAAATGGGTTGTCTGCCCACTTGCTCAACAATTTAATGTGTCTGGAAGAGGCAGCATTCTGAGTGGAGGCAGGTGCTCCTTAGATGGGGGCAGATACATCCAGATGAGGTTGATCTGCAGCATGCGGCCCTCTCCTGGTCACTCCCTTCCACCTGGCCATGTGCCCCTCCCCTCATGACTCAAAATGCAACAGTTCTTACAAGAAATTTATGGCCATGGCCTATTTTAGCCACCTTTTTCAAGAACCTTAGGATTTACCTTTTCCCCTTCTTTAGTCCTTTATATTGCTTATCAAACAACATAGAAAGTCTACAGAATCTACCATCACAAAGAACTGACCAGACAATCTCATCCTGGGTTGGGAAATCTATTATGTTTAATAAAGATGCTAACCTGATCAATGAGTCCCAGCCTTCCAAGTGGTCTTGTTTCATGTCCCCTAATCCTGTTGCCTGCTCCCAAAGCATTCACAACTGAGGGCCAAGAAAGACCTGTCTCTAGACAGTGGAACTCAATGCAGTCTTGGTTGTAGACTGGCAGTGAGCACAGATGTCACCAAGGAAACCTCTCTGCTCGTGTCCTTGCAGTGGAAAAATGAGCACCATTAGTCTCTCACAGCAAGCTGAGCTCATCCCATCTTTTGTCTTTGAACCCACTTGAGTAGCACCATGCCAGCCACAGCACTCTAACAGAGACATCCATGACTTGAACTTAACTTTTAAGAAATTTAAGCCTTCCTAAAAATAAATAAATAAATAAATTGACAGGCACCTAGGTGGCTCAGTTTAAGCCTCTGCCTTTGGCTCGGGTCATGATCTCAGGGTCCTGGGATTGAGCCTGCATCCGGCTCTCTGCTCTGAGCTCCACATCAGGAACCTGCTTCCCCCTCTCTCTCTGCCTGCCTCTCTGCCTACTTGTGATCCCTCTCTCTCTGTGTTAAATAAATAAATGAAATCTTAAAAAAAAAAAACATAAAAATAAATTGACTCCTAACGGAAAAATGTTGCAGACCAATAGCTGATACGCAAGATGAGACTTACTGCCTGCCCACCACCAATTACTCTGGCCTTAATCACTTTGCTGTGGCCGCCACCGACTGCTGGCAACGAGACTGCATCAGAAATGTACTTCCAAGAAACAGAGAGGCTTAAACAAGTGAATGCTAGATGAACCAGATTTCTTTTTCAATGTTTTGAACACTGCAATTTCCTTATATGATGCCTATTCCACATTCTAGGAAGTAGAAATTCATTGATTTTGGGAAACTCCACTGGGGTTACTTTTAAAAGATCACAACAAAGGATATGTTCTTCAGCAGCTGGCTCCAAAGACAAGTATTCCCCATTTTTCTTTCTCATTCAGTCTCCCCCCCTCTTCCTGGCAGCATCACCCCACCTGACAGTGGCCTAGCACTCTGAGCTCCCATTTGTGACATCATCACTGCCTTTCACCCCATGACCACTGGACCAATAGGAGCTCTCATTTTACAGGTGAAGCAGCTGGGCATCTGGAAGCTGCTTCCCACAATGCTGGGGAAGCCACCTATATCTGCAGCTGCACAGACCAAGGCCTGGTCCACTCAGCACAACCCGCTCCCATCATGCTTTTGCTATTTTTACAAACTGAAAATATAAGAAACCACTCCCTTAGTACTTACAAAACTTCCAAAGACAGTGGCTTCCCCAAGCACACAAGCAGGCTCTCTTGGTAGCGGTGTGTTTAGTGTCAGCTAATGGTGGGTGGGGACAGCAGGCATCCCTTCCACCCACAGATGAGGAAAGACAGGCAGAAGCCCATGAGCGACTATACTGCTATTAGGTGACCTGGCTCCCAAAAGAGTGATTTTGTCCAGAAACAAACGTCACTAATGTGTGAGGCCCTTGCGGGGGGACAATGTTCCTGAGACCCTATGTGCTTTGTGTATATCTTCCTTCTGCCCATGTTTCCACAGCCACCTCCTTCACCCATCTACCTTCATGTTTGCTCCTCATGTCCTCTAGGGAATCACTGTGGGTCTTGCCCTAACAGTGAGTCCTGAAAACAATTTACTAGGACATGCAATCTGCATTAAAAAATGAAATAGAGTTTAAAAAACGAAATAGAGGGGGTGCATCGGTGTCTCAGTCAATAAAAGTGTCTGCTTTTCGCTCAAGTCATGATCCCATGGTCCTAGGATTGAGCCCTGGAGTCAGGCTCCTGGCTCAGTAGGGAGTCTGCTTCTCCCTTTGCCCCTACCTCTTTCCCTGCTCATGCTCTCTCATGCTCGCTCTCTTTATCAAATAAATAAATAAAATCTTTTTAAAAAATGAAATAGAAAAGAAAAATATCAGAGTGAATCACATGAATAAAGGTAGATAGTGTTTTGTGAAATTTGTTTTATATATATATATACATATATCAACATATGTGATGTGTCATTCATATATATATATTAGTCAAGATGCAAAATGTATTTTTACTGTGAATTAAGGTAAAGGATGTTTCACTCAGAGTTTCAACTAATCTTACAGCTTCAACTATCCTATGTCCTAAAGGCCTTCAAATTATTAAAGATTTTATTTGAGAGAGAGAGAAGGAAGGGCAGAGGCAAAGGGAGAGTGTCTAAAGCAGACTCTATTTTGAGCTTGGAGTCTAATGCAGAGCTTGATCTCACAACCCTGAGATCACAACCTGAACTGAAACCAAAAATGAGAGGCTTAACCCACTGTAATACCCAGGCGCCCCCTGGGTTGGCTTTAATAGATTTGAAGGCTGGGGTGCCTGGGTGGCTTAGTTAGTTAAGCCTTTGACTCTTGGCTTCAGCTCAGGTGGTGACCTTGGGCCTGGGGATTTAGGTCCGAGTTGGGCTCTGCGTTCAGTGTGGAGTCTGATTAAGGATTCTCTCCCGCTCCCTACCTCACAAACATGCTCTCTCTAAAATAAGGAAATAAATTTTGGGGCGCCTGGGTGGCTCAGTTGATTAAGCATCTGACTTTGGCTCAGGGCATGATCTCAAGGCCCTGGATTGAACCCCATCTGGGGCTCCCTGCTCAGCAGGGAGTCTGCTTGTCCCTCTTCCCCTCCCTCTGCTTATGCTCTCTCTCTCAATTAAATAAATAAAATCTTTTTAAAAAATAAATAATCTTTTAAAAAAATACTAATAAATAAAGCCAACCCAGGCATTTATTGAACTCACGCTATGTACTTAGAACAGCCTCCTAGAAATATGGACTTAGAAACTGGTCCAACAGAGGTCTCAAAGCCACAGACCTAAAAGTTAACTTCCACAGTTCTGCTCCTCTTTCTGTATTCTTACTTTACTGATCCCTGTGCTCAGCAGAATTTATTGTGGTAGGTGCTAAGGTAGCAGCAAACTGACAGTCATGGTCCCTATCTTCACCAAGCTTATAGTGTTGGGAGGAAGGAAGGGAGAACAAGGAGTGACTCCAAGGGGTAGGTTCACAGAACTGAAAGGAACTACATATGGTAAGGCAAGAGTCAGATGTGTGAGGAAGAGAGGGGACAGTAGAGGCTGGGGAGAAAGGCAAAGTCCCAGAGCAGAAAGCCACATCAGCCACTAGAAGAGTCTGAACTTATTCTAAAGACAAGGGAAACCAACCAAGAGATTTAAGCAAAGAGTAACAAGATCAGTTTAGTATTTAAAACATTACCTTGGGTTATGTAAAAGGATGAGAGAACAGCCTGGAAACAGGGAGACTGGTTAGAAAACTATCACCATATTTAAAAAGACTGGGGGTGGCCATAGGCTGGAGAATTGTCAGTGGGTTTATAATATATGGTTTTTGGACATTGAAACCACAGATTTTGCTTGTGGGAATAAGGGGTAGGGAGGAGCCCCTGGGCACCCCAGGTTTACAGGGTGGTTTATCAGTAGCAATCACCACTCAGATATTCAAGAAAGGAAACTCGGGTGGCTTTCACCAACTTTCTTTCACCACCACTCCACCCCAGCCACCATGCACGTCTCCCACGTCACCAAAAAGGGATGGTTCTACCTGATAAATCTCTCTCAGCCTCCACCCCATTCTTTAAACTCTTACCTATCACGATGCTCCTTACTTAAAACCCCACAATAGTTCCCTACTGCTTCTACCATGAATTCCAAACCTCCTGGCACCATATCAATGCCCCCTGATGATCTGGCCCTCAGCTACTCTATGTAGACTACCCTGTGATCACATGAGATGACTAACACTTCCACCTCCTTATAGAGCCCATGCTTCTCACTCCCTGCCTTTGTACAGGCCAACTCTGCTGCCCAGAACACCCCTCACTGCTTTATCTTACAAATCCCACTCTCTCTTTACAACTAAGTTCAAATGGAGGAACCGAAGACGACACCACATTAACCAAGTGATGAGTTAATTCCACCAATTATGGAACAAGCTGGGATCCATAAGGTCACTTCTGATAGCTTTGTGCCCAAAATGCATAAACTGAATTTAATTATGAGAAACACTGGATGCACTCAAAATGAAGGATATTCTACAAAACACTGAAAAGTGTCAAGGTCAGGAAACACAAAGAAAGACTGAAGAACTATCACAGATTACAGGAGACTGAGAACCTGAGAACTAAATGCAATGTGGGGTCCTGAGCTGGATACTGCACCAGAAGAGGACGTTACTGGAACAACCGACATAATTCAAATATGGCTTATAGCTTAGATAATACTGTACCCCAGTGCTCACTGATTTTGATAACTGCACTGTGATTATATAAAATGTTAACATTCAAGGAATATGGATGAAAGATTTACAGGAATTCTTTGTACTATTTTTGTAAGTCTAAAAAGGCATAACATAATTTTGCTTTTAATGAGCTCAAATCCAGCTTTCCGGACACCTGCTGCGCAGGTGGTCAGCCCTGGCTCCCGCAGCCCCCGCAACACATTAGATTATAACAGTCACACAGTATCATTAGTTTCCATTTTGTATCCACTACCCCTGCTGTTCAAAAGAAATACAGTGCAAGCCATCAGTAATTTTAGATGTTTCAGTAGCCATTTAAAAAGTAAAAAGATACACGAGTCAAACTGATTTTAATAATATAGTTCAGTTAACCTAACATATCTAACATATGATCATCTCAACATGTAACGAATACAAAAAGTTCAAGACATTTTATTTTCCTTTTTTTTTTTTTTTTTTGGTCCTAAGTCTTTAAAGACTAGTCATACTTTTACATTTACAAGATATCTCAATTCAGACTAGCTACTGGTCAGGTACTCAGTGGTCTCATGAGGCTGGTGGCTACTGAATAGATCTCAGGAATCTCAGGATAGACTATGAGCTCCTCGAGTGAAGAAACTTTTATTTATATCTCAGCCCATCACCAAACAATAACTAGAAGTTATTTAAAGACTTAATGTGGGTTTTAAAATAAATACTGAAAAAAACAAGAAACAAACCTGAGCCCCACATTTCCCCAGCCCCCAACAGTAACTTACAGTCATGGCAGATCCATCTTTTTCCATCTTCTGGCAGGTCTCTTTCTCTATGCCTACAACACAGAGAGTCATTTTTATAGCTATCCCAAGAAGTCAGTTCCTGTGTTTCCTGGTGAAAAGACTCTGGAGACCCCAGTGCAGGCCCAAAGGGACATCTATGAACCCATGAACAGCATTTCCAGATTTTCAAAGGAGCACTGGCACTTTGTTGACAGATGTGTTGTCTGTGTTAAAAGTCCGAAAAACTCAGAAGGGGAGTGTGCCGTTAGCCAGCCATACACAGGAGCACCATCTTCAGGTGTAAAGAATAGCAAGGCTGCCCCCTTGTGTCCGTGAAAAGTTTTGTAAGTAAGTTCTTACTATAACCACAGGACTATGTCAGAAAGAAGAAACTACAAAGTGAAAGTTATTTTTATTAGCAGGTCTGAGTGAATTTAAATTCCACCCCAGAAGGGTACCCTCAGACTAATTAACGTATAAGATAAAACAATAAGCTCTAAATTCCAATGCCTGAAAAACTAAATTCATTCTCCTCCCCATACGCTTTCAAACTTATCTCCAGTTGGCCTTCTACTCTACCACGACCAAAGGCAATATTTAAGAAAAAAAAAACCCATGCTTTTTCTAATTAAAGGAGTATGCACTCATTGAAGAAAAATTTAAAATATGAAAAAGCACACAATTTTTAAGCTACAATCCACATAGCAACAATGAATTACTACTTTAGTGTACTATCAACAGTAAATTAATTACAACACAAATGTGACCATCACCACTCTGCTTACAAACCTTCAATGGCTCCCCTTTACCTACAGGATCAAGTCCAGATTCCTCAGTATGACCTCGTTTTCCCACTTGTCCTAAATTTAGAAAACTGCTGAGCATTTGCCAACATGGCAGGTTCCTTCCCACCCCTGGGAGATATTCTCCTTCCCTGGGGCACATCTATGTATGATCTAGCAAAACCTAGCACAAAGGGGACTCTCCCCAGGAAGCAGACTCTGATTCCCCTGACTGAGCCAGAGCTCCCTTCCTACCTCCACAACACCTACCACCCCTGCATGACCACAGCTTCTGCTTGCTCCCAGGACACAGCTGATCAGTCACATACGCTGAAGCACTAGCTCTTCACTAACTCAGAGGACAGCACTGTGGCTAACGGAACCCCAGCTCTGGAAATTTCCATTGGAGGAATCTCCTCCTAGTTGATGAATAATATAACCCATCAAATATCTACATGCTTCTATACCAGAGGAAATTCCAAGATGAATCACTCATAATCCTTAATCTCAAGAAGCTCATCAAAAGACACCGGCTACACTAAATACATGGAATACGAGTGGTAAGAAGAAATGTGGTGGAAACATAAAGTGTGTGGAAGCCAAGTAACAGTTTTGACAGAAACGTGAAAGAATGGACAGAATTTTTATAGAAGAAAGAAAGAAAGGCACTTCAAATGTAAGAAATAATATAGGTACAAGAGTGCTCAGGATGATCCCTGGGAATGGTGTCAAAGCAGAAAGCAGCCTGGGAAGAAACATGGAACAGCACCCGGCACGTTTACTCTACAGATGGGAGATGGAGATGTGGGCAGTGAGGAGAGGCTAAGGGGAGAACTCTCGCAAAGTCTAGACTTCCACCTGCTTCCCTGGTTTGATGACATGTTGTGATTTTTAAAATTCTAAGTACAGGGGCGCCTGGGTGGCTCAGTGGGTCAAAGCCTTCGGCTCAGGTCATGATCCCAGGGTCCTGGGATCAAGCCCTGAATCAGGCTCTCCGCTCAGCAGGGAGTCTGCTTCCCCCTCTATCTCTGCCTGCCTCTCTGCCTACTTGTGATCTCTGTCAAATAAATAAATAAATAATCTTTAAAAAATAAAATAAAATTCTAAGTACAAAAGTCCCCAGATCAAATTACACTGCTGAAAATCTGAGTTTTTAATAATGTTTACAGTAGTCAGGAACATGGTTCTAAACATCTCACAAGTCAAGTTTAAGGCTACAGATATAACTTGGGACTTGGACAAGGGCCTCAGCTCTAGAATGTTCTTACAAGTTCAACAGTAAGAAGCTTCCGCATAGGTTAGCCTAGTTAGTTCTTATTAGAACATTAAGGATTTTTCAGTATATTGGTCAATTTCATTCTACCACATTGGTGAACAGGAAAATGTGTAATACTCTAGTCATAAAAGGCATCTCTTTCCAAGTTAAGCAGTGTGGTTATAAGACCGTGAACCAGATTGTTGAGGTTCAAATCCTTGTTCTACAATTTGCTAGTCAAGTGACTTTCGGTGGCTGACTTAACTTCTATGTCTCACCTTCCTTCTCTGGAAAATGGGGGAAAACAGTAATACTGACCAAGGAATAATGAGTTAATAAATGTAAAGCACTTAGAACTTAGTGCCTGGACATGGGAAGGCACTATACGTGTTACTGTTATTTCTCTACGCTGAACAACCACCACCACAACATGGCTACAGGCCACTATATTTTGAGATGTGGTCCCATACAATAAATTATTCAAAATGTAAATAGTCTCATACATCAGTGTCTCCTGTGCCTTCTGCCACACTCATCCCTAGGTCTCTGGCACTTCAACAAGACACTCTCCTGTGCCTTTTTTCTAAGTACAGGAGACAAGCGTAGATCAGCAACCTCCATCTATCCTCCAAGAGACCCAATTCTCTAGTCTCTTTAAAGCGCCTCCTGCATTAGGCTTTCAGGCATTTCTAGGCTTATGTACATTAGAAAGATGAACATACACTTCCATACCTGCTTCTGAGGATGAAAACGCATGATTTATGGTAGACACAGGAACATTGGAACATTCAAAGTACTCCAGGTCTTCCTCTGGCTCACCTTTCACCTCGGCCCCAGCTGACTTCTGACCAGATGAAGTGGACGCCAGTTTCTCCTCATCAGTAGCGTGGCCATCCCTATTAGAAATGTCTGAAATCTGGGAAATCACTGCTCCTTCATCCTGGGAAATGCAACAGATCAGATGCTACCATTTAGGAGGATCAACAGTGGGGAAGGTGACTTCTCAGCCACCATTCCACACCTGTGCCTGATAAGACTAAACCACAGATTTTGCTACCAATCAAGGAGGGAGCTGGGGTCTCTCATAGAACACTATGCTTTCGGGGCACCTGGGTGGCTCAGTCATTAAGTGTCTGCCTTTGGCTCAGCATAGGTTAGTCTAATTAGTTCTTATTAGATCCCAGAGTCCCCGCATCGGACTCCCTGCTCAGCAGGAAGCCTGTTTCTCCCTCTCCCACTCCTCCTGCTGTGTTCCCTCTCTTGCTGTTTCTCTCTCTGTCAAATAAATAAAATCTTAATAAAGAAAAAAAGAATACTATGCTTTCTAGAACCTAGCTTCTGTCATTCACACATGAGGTCTGAAAAATTAACCTTTTCCAGCCTAGATTTATAAGCAAGAGTTTTAAGTAGTCAATAGTGGTTTTCAAATATTTTGCTCATATACCCCCTGAATTGTTTTGGAATATCAATGTATCCCATTGTATTTTCAGGTGACATACAAAAACTTTTCAGCATAAATATAAAAAATTGCAAAGGATATAACACCTGCTATACTTTAAAAACTGGCCTTGCTTAATTCAATCTAGTTACTCTAGTGATTTGAAGATGCTCTATCATCTATTTAAAATCAAACATGGGGGCACCTGGGTGGCTCAGTGGGTTAAAGCCTCTGCCTTCAGCTCGGCTCATGATCTCGGGGTCCTGGAATCGAGCCGTGCATTGGGCTCTCTGCTCAGCAGGGAGCCTGCTTCCTTCTCTCTCTGCCTGCCTCTCTGCCTACTTGTGATCTCTGTCTCTGTCAAATTAAAAAAAAAAAAACTAAAAGAAAAAAAATAAAATCAAACATGTACACACATTCTTTAATACTTTTAGTAGTCAGAAATTTGCATCATTACTTTTCTTCTCTGAATTTTCATTTCCCTTCTACTTCCACCAAGAAATTATCCTTAAAAAAAAGCATTTGGGGATGCCTGGGTGGCTCAGTTGGTTAAGCAGCTGCCTTCGGCTCAGGTCATGATCCCAGGGTCCTGGGATCGAGTCCCACATCAGGCTCCTTGCTTGGCAGGGAGCCTGCTTCTCCCTCTGCCTCTGCCTGCCACTCTGTCTGCCTGTGCTTGTTCTCTCTCTCTCTAACAAATAAATAAATAAAATCTTAAAAAAAAAAAAAAATTTGTATGTTTGAAAATTTTTTAAAGTTCTCCCTATAATTTTTCTCAGTTAAAAGGTTATAAATTTAAAGAAACTTTTATGACCATAAGTCTCTAAGTATTAACATTTCTTCTCCTGCAGAGTTTATCACTGTAATTAACTAATGCATAATTTAGCCTAAAATTATTACTTTTGATAAGTACTATCAAATACAAACGTTTTTGCTAAAAACAAGTATCGATTACATTTCGCTGTACCAATTATTTAAAACTTTTGCAGTGTGGGGGTGCCTGGGTGGCTTAGTTGTTTAGGCGTCTGCCTTCAGCTTAGGTCATGATCATTAGAGCCCCACATCAGGCTCCTGGCTCAGTGGGAAGCCTGCTTCTCCCTTTCCCACTCCCCCTGCTTGTCTCTCTCTCTGTCAAACAAATAAATAAATAAAATCTTTTAAAAAATAAAATCTTTAAAAAAATTTTTTTAAATTAAAAATTAAAAAAAACTTTTGCTGTGTGATACATGTTATTTTTCTGAATTAAACCAAAGGTAAAATTTTTACGGTTCTTATTGCCTGCTTTAGCTGCATTTGAAAGTGGGTACTTTACATATTTGTAATAGGTGAAAAAATAAATGAGAAGGCAAATCATTTTTTCTTAATCTTCAGCCATGTACCAAGTTGCTGGTACAAACTATGTAAAATAAGGCAAATTTAAAATGCATTTTATTAACCAATGAATGTATTTCTGTAATCACAGTTATGCTGAAATAACTTTAAAAATATTTTATTTATTTTATTTGTCAGAGAGAGAGAGCTCAGGCAGACAGAGTGGCAGGCAGAGGCAGAGGGAGAAGCAGGCCCCCCGCTGAGCAAGGAGCCCGATGTGGGACTCAATCCCCGGACGGTGGGATCATGACCCGAGCCGAAGGCAGCTGCTTAACCAACCGAGCCACCCAGGCGTCCCTGAAATAACATTTTTAAAAGGGTCTCATCACAATCAAATGGGTCTGGACTTTTGTTTATTTTGTGTTTCCCAATTCATACAGCCATGGACAAATATTTATTGTTAGAAAAAACAAGGATCCTTGTGAATTTTAATTGTTTTTCATTTTTATAACTATAAATCAGTAAGAAGTCTTAGTTAAGCCTATTTATACAAATAAATGAAACAGAAATTTTTGTAATAGAAATGTCTCTCAATTCTTGGAACCCTTTCCAAATTATGTACCAAAAAATTCTATCATCAAAAATTATTTTCGGGTGCTCCTGGGTGGCTCAGCTCCTTAAGCATCTGACTTTGCCTCATGTCAAGGTCTCATGGTCCTGGGATAGAGCCCTGCTCCTGGGATCCCTGCTCAGTGGGGAGTCTGTTTGTCCCTCTGTCCCTACCCTGGTTCGTACTTTCTCAAATAAACAAAATCTTTTAAAAAAAAAATTGTTTTACTGAGATATAACTGACATATAAATTGTGTCAAAGATCATTTTTAATGATCAGATCACAACTCAGATTTTCCTACTTTGCTGAAAGCAATGAATTGGGAAACTGTCTGACTTTTAAAAAATTATTATCCAGTTATTAGAGTCAGTCATTTTCTTAAAACATGTACCAATATTTGAAATCTGGCCTTTGTTTTGTATCCCAGATGTTTCATACCCAGTGAAAATGCACCTTAGTAAGATTTAGAATGAGAGGAAATTATCTAGAAGAAGTAGGAAAAGGGTTAATGTGAGGCAGCTCCCCTGTTCTCAGGAGCCTTCTTAGGTCACTTGAGCAAGTTAAGGGTCTGGAAATTGATTTCCTCAAAGTCAGATACTCAGACACCCATTGGAAACTCTTCATTAATCCCCCCGGCTCCCCATGCTCCCCAGGACACAATTCCAGTTTGGGGGACCCATGGTCTAAGAGACATTGGTGATGGGCACAGACTCACCTGAGAACACCCATCCAAAGCAAGAGACTGTGTTTCATATTTCTTCACCTTACAGCCACTCCTGGAAAGGAAAAAAAACAAAAAACAAAACAGAAAAACAGGCCATTTTGGAATCCCATTGACAACTTCCAAGCTATGAGATGGAGCAGATAAAGCAATGTGTGCAGAGAAGCCAAAGCATACAGCACCACACACGTTCTACATCTACACATTAGAGAGGGGAACACCTTTCACATCTCTGAATCTTCTCCCAGGAGGCGGGGCAAGCAAGGAACTATGCTCAGCTCATTCTTGGAAAAGACCTCCTCATGTGCTTTTGTGGGACATTTAATACCAGTACGCTGACCCCTACAGTTTCTGCTTACACACCACCAAGCCTTTCAGAGGTACCCTTAGCACCTAGAGACATTCCGTCCACCTGATCCTTACTCACTTGGCTTTGACATTCATTGGAAAAATTACCACGCTGGGCCAGATTCTTTAAAAAAGTTCTTTATTGCACTAAAAACCACAGACGTCTGATAAGACAGTTCCAGACCTGTGTGCTAACAGAGAAGAACTATGGTCAATGAAAAGTACAAAAATAAAAATATCTGTGTAAATGGTTACCATTCCTATTAAGCAGTAAGATGGAAAATGAATGTCAGGTATTTGTGCAAAGATTAGACGTGGGGAAACTCCAACCACCTGTTATTTTTTAACCAGCACACAATTTATGACCTGAAGACTAGTTCCCATTCTGTTTTAATGAACTTAAATTTTCTAGTAAAAAAGCCACTCTGAGAAAATAAATAAATAAATTTACAACTTTTTTTTCCTTCTTCGGTGGGTAGGGGGAAAGGGAGGAGCACATAAAGCTATCAGAATCAGATCACCACCTAGTTTCTGGATTTTTTTTTTTTTTTTTTTTTACTAATGCTCTCACTAAATGCCACCCCTGCCACCAAACCACCAAACTGGAGTTGCCTCTAGAATGTATCCCCGGCTCCAAGCCAGCAACCTTATCCTATCAAAAAAGTCAATTACTGGGACGCCTGGGTGGCTCAGTTGGTTAAGCCGCTGCCTTCGGCTCAGGTCATGATCCCAGCGTCCTGGGATCAAGTCCCACATCAGGCTCCTTGCTCAGCAGGGAGCCTGCTTCCCCCTCTGCCTCTGCCTGCCTCTCTGTCTGCCTGTGCTCGCTCTCTCTCTCTCTCTAACAAATAAATAAATAAAATCTTAAAAAAAAAAAAAAAAAGAAATAATTGTTTCTAAAAAAAAAAAAAAAAAAAAGTCAATTACTTCCAACAACAGCAGAGCAGTCCCTCAGACCACTGTCGGGATGATGGCCAAGCCAGCGCTCATTATCAAAGTGCCACATGAGGCGTGCCAAGCCAGAGAGTGCAAGCTCTTGCACCTAAGGTAGAAGGCTGAGCTCCACTCCTTTAGGTACAAGTTGCAAGGCTAAGCTGACTCATGAAGTGGCAAATGAAATGCAAAAAATCATCAGAAGGTCAAACTCAGAGACAAGCCAACATGCTATGGTGAGATGGTCTGGGGGGAGGAACTGCCACCAGTCCCAGGGACAAACAGAAACAGCAGGAGTACTTACAACAGAAAACAGAGAAATTTCACTTGTTCAGTAGTCCTGATGCACCAACAAAATTAGAGACAGAAAAGAGATAGACAGATGGAGAAAAAAATCATGTAAAGCCTGGAATATTTATCTGTAGTCAGGCAGATGTAAAGGCTGCAAAATTCTTTCTATGAGGTGGTATACAAATAAAAATGTCATACTCAATGAATGTTATCATTGGTGAGCAAATGATTATCAGGAATCTCTGTCTGACAGATAAAAGGAGTAGAAACACTCAGAAATGCCTCATATTTGAAGTTATACATGAAAAGTGAACTTCCAAATATTTGTCAATATTTAAAACCAACATTTCACTACTGAGAACATTTACTCTTAAACATCTCACCATCCAGATTAAAGGCAACGCGTGAATACAACAATAGTTGACAATGGATCAGATTATAACTACTGTAGATGTGTATCCCTAAGAATCTTACGGTGATTTTACATAATTCACCTTATTTGGGCCATAAAATACCAACTGTAGACGGTACAATGTCTCCACTTTACAGAAGATTCTGAGATGCTAATTGCATGCGTCTTTTAAAAAGCCCTGCAAGTAACCTGCTAACAGAACTTCTAACTTTCCACTCGATCCTACTTCCACTGGCACACTCCAGCCTTTCCTACCAATGAAGGGATTTTCTAAACAAAACCCCAGTTACACAAGAGGTGGAACATCCTCTCTTACAGAAAAAACAGGGAGACAAGAGTTCTGACTGCGAAGAGTTAAAAAAAAAATCTATAAGGTATAGTAAATCAAGAAGATCACTCACCAAGAACAGAACAGGAGGTAATGCTTCCAGGTGAGGGGGGGCAGGACTTGAGAGGGTACTTCTCGATACTGCAAATCAGGTGTAGGATAAACTCCCCTCTCTTTGGTCCAGATTTAATCTGATCTAACATGAATGTACTGGCTACACAGCTTTGACATGCAAGTGGAAAGGAGGCCCCCCCCCTCCATGACTCCTTATCAACCTTGCTAGCCAGAAGCCCCCCGTATTTCGGACATTCCACATTACAAAGCACCAAGGCAATGATGGGGCCAACACATACCCAAAGCACTGAGTAGACAGTGGTAATTAACCTCAGTCACAGAGGAACACCCTGAGGTTGCCCAACCAGTATTTTCCAGCAACCATTTAACTGCTCATATATCATCAAAGAATAAATCAAGAACTACTACGGACATTTCATTCACTTTAGACATTCTGGGGATGCCGAGGAACTGATTCTCATGGCTCAAGCTTCTTGGTCCTGATGCTTTCTGCTCTTTAAACTTTTCTAATATAATTCATCATGCCATGAAGCATGTTCCATCAGGCCACAGTAATGCTTACCATTACTTTCCTGACTCATCTATGGTGACAGCTGGAAATAATGTTTCTTCCCATCCTCTCTTTTCACATTTCATCCTCCATGTCACTGGTCCTTCTCTATATCTCATTTTTAGTAAAGTGTCACAGGGTCACAAAGGGATATATTGTCATCAACTCAAGTTCTGAGAACAGATAACCTTGCAGCAAATTTAAACTGAAACTTTACATGGAATACAGCTTGATCACTCTGAGAACTCCAAGGACCTTGCAAAAGTGGTTATGGAATGGTCCCAGAAAGTGGGGGAAGGGGACGGAGACAACAAACAACAAAAGACTAATTCAGTCAGACTGACATGAATGTTTAAAATGTTCTTGATTCTCATTGGACTTTTACTGCCTTACTGATGGAGCCAGAAGCTAAACACGGAGACATACGAATTCTTACCAACTTTTAGCCGTAGGTTTGTTTCCAACAAAAATCCCAGCTTCCTGTTTAAAGTGAAAGACTTCTAGAAGACCTTTCAGGACCATTCTGCACATGTTACTGATACTAGACAGGTAATCTGGAGGCTTGGAATTTTTGTTTTATCCATAGAGAATCTGAAGGTGGTGGCTAGCACTGACAGTTGAATTCTGTAGATAAAGTAATTCCTGCCCAGGCAGGATTTCTGAAAACCATCAAATCTCTCTACCTATCATACACTATTTTTTTTAAATAGGAGATAAGTACCCAAAGTGTGGAGCTGAATAAGCTGAGGGTTCAGAAACAAGGCAGATGCCTGAAAAGGAAACCTCTGGTATTTCTGACCATACACCGGACTTTAGCAAAATAGTGTGGACTGCCGCACAAAGCTATGAGCTGTGTGTCTGCCCTGAGGTACCTCAAAGGTAACTTCCGTTGGCCAACCAGAGGAGCAGCTGCCAAACTCAGAGAGTACACAGAACACCACACCCACACCCGCCGTCACTCACGTTATTAAACGCGACTTTGCCTTCTTGGGTGATTCTAAGATTTCATTAGTAAGATTACCGGCGGGAGAACAAAAGTCACTGCTTGCTAATGTTGTAGTTGGTTTAAAGGGATCCATGCATTCGTCAAAGTGGTAGGAGCCCTTAGAGGAGAGAGGGGAAGAGCTCTGCAGAGTGGAGTGGCCCCCAAAGGGATTGACGTTGTGGTGGTCCCACTGGCTGGGATCCAGATTAGCTGATGCCTGGGAGGGAGGAGCACTGTGTACAGTGGGCTCTGCAAGTGGGTCCACACCTTTGGCACCCACTGGCTTACTAATGCTATCTTTCTGTACCTTGGGAGGCAGTTTGCTACCCAGTTTCCTGCCAAGCTTTCTTGGAAGGCCTTTCCTGGACTCTACATTTTCCACGTCTTCTGTGAAATCAAACTCTAGTTTCAGAGGTGAGTTCCTTGACTCCTCCAGCAACTCAACTCCTGAATCGTTGGTGTCACTGCTGGGAGCACTCATTTCCTTAATATCAGGGGGAGATTTCTGGATCCTGGCACCTCCTAGCAAAGGATTTGTGTTCCCATCCATCTTATCGGGACAGAACTGATAGGATGCCTGGGGGAGAGACGTGCCTTCCAGGGCAGTATCAGTCTCTAAGAACTCGCCAATTGTCTTCTTCCTCAGAGAGATGGGTTTGGGTTTTCTTAGCCTGCTTCTGTTGGTAACAGGCTCTGGACAGGAGCTGCCAGCCTTTAGGTCAACTTCTGTGGAAGCCTCCAGTGCAACCCCCATGGTGCCTTCTGTCATTGCCTTGTCCAGGATGGCTTCTGGTGTGCTGGAGGGCAAAGCCTCACCCAAAACCACAGTTACACAGCCATAAGCGGCCTTTGTTCCTAGAGCTGCTGGGATATCCGTGACATTCTTGTTTTCTATTGAAAATGGCCTCACTACTGAAATTTTGCTACTCTCATGTTCAGGTTCTTCTTTGAAATCCTTGATTGCATAAGAATCACCAGCCCGCTGTACTACCTCATTTTCTGAGGTTCTAGAGCAAGTCTCAGATGAACATTTTTCAACCACTTCTGCTACCAGCTGTTCATCAGCTTCTTGTGATTCTAAAACAAAACAAAAAAGCCATGTATTAAAGACTTATCTTTTTGACATGAGTAAATAATCTCTACCAGCTGAATCCACAGAGACAAGCAGCAAGTTCCTCCCTCTTTGCATTTATTTATTTATTTATTTTAAGATTTTATTTATTTGACAGGGAGAGACACAGAGAGAGAGGGAACACAAGCAGGGAGAGGGAGAACCAGCCTCCTGGGGGAGCAGGGAGCCCAATGCGGGGCTTGATCCCCAGACCCTGGGATCATGATGAGCCGAAGGCTGACGCTTAATGACTGAGCCACCCAGGTGCCCCGTCCCTCTTTGCTTTCATGAAGCAAGGTCAGTGGAGTAGCCCTAAAGGGAACGGCCAGTGCTACACTCTAAAATCAATGTTCCTAGCCCAAATTGTATACGTGTTTTATCCTAGTTATATAAATAGTAATTATAGCAAATAGATCTATTGAAGAAAGAGCTAAATAGACTGAGAGACTATTCCATAGTTTAAAATGACTGGACTGGAATGGAAAGAATATTAGATACTGCCAGCTAAGGTAGATGGGTTTTATCTGGCCCCTGACAGCTTCAGGGTCTGAATGCTATGCAGGAAGATTTTCATCTTTGGATGTCAAAAACAAGTACTCCTTCTTCCCCCAGAATATTGTTTAAAGTACTGAACTGTTTCAAAATTAATGAAAAACCCATCATGGCCTACTCCCCATAGCCTAGTCAGAGGAACTTCTTTGTAGACTTAAAAAACTAAAAGAATCAGGGGCTCCTGGGTGGGTCAGTCGCTGAGCATCTGCCTTTGGCTCTGGTCATGATTCCAGAGTCCTGGGATCAAGCCCCATGCCTGACTCCTTGCTCAGCAGGGAGTCTGCTTCTCCCTCTCCTTCTCTCCTGCTATCTCTCTCAAATAAATAAATAAAAATGTGTGTGTTTAAAAAAACAAAACAACACAAAAACCACACACACACACAAAAAGAAACCCTTGAAATTAAAAAAAAAAACTAATTTGAAAAATCAGATACAGAAATGGCTTTGAAAACAAATAGTCCTAGGGTGCCTGGCTGGCTTAGTTGAGGGCATGCGTGGGACTTTCTCGATCCCAAGGTTGTGAGTTCAAGCTCCATGCTGGGCATAGAGCTTATTCAAAAAAGAAAAATCAACTGGATTTAAAAAAACTTAAAAACATTAATGTTATTTAAAAATAACAACAAACAGTCCTTTTTTTACTAAGACACAATCATGCAATAATAAAGTTATTTTCTTTAAAAGCTCTGTCACTAAGCTGGGCCAGGTATTCTTGCAAAGCACTTGTGAATATAAATAAAGATCCTCTTTTTTTTTTTTTTTTAAGATTTTATTTATTTATTAGAGAGAGAGAGAGCACGAGCACAGGCAGACAGAGAGGCAGAGGGAGAAGCAGGCTCCCTGCTGAGCAAGGAGCCTGATGTGGGACTCGATCCCAGGACGCTGGGATCATGACCTGAGCCGAAGGCAGCCGCTTAACCAACTGAGCCACCCAGGCGTCCCAAAGATCCTCTTTAATTTGGGTTTTATTAGAAGAAAAGCTGCAATTAGGAAGCTGTCTATGAGGGTATTTCTTTAAAGCACAAACTAAGAACGTGGTTTTCTGACTTAGGTACCTGAAGTAACAACAGAATAGCAGGAGCAAAAACTGAATAAATTGGTATGATCATGGTATCTCATGATTTTAAGGAGAACTCTGAGGTGACCCTTTAATCCTACTTCTAACCCCAATCCTAATCCAGGGTCAAAAAAAACTGAACACCACGGGAAGAGTTTTTTAAAGCACTCAGATATATTATGATTAGAATTAGGTCGGCAGTGGCTCACAGACTGTTCTTCACATATGCTTCAGATATTCTACTAATGTCCACTATGAGTTTTGTTTTCAAATAGACATTTAACTATTATTAATGCTGTACTTCTTAAGCAGCTTTCAACGCGTGGTATCTGAGATTTGCTTTAACATACTTCAAAAGAATTTAAAAAAAAATAGAAAGTAAAGGGGCACCTTGGTGGCTCAGATGGTTAAGTATCACATCAGAGTTGTGACGTGAGGTTGTGAGATAGAGCCCTGCATAGGGCTTTGTGCTGGGCATGGAGCCTGCTTAGAGTTTTCTCTCCCCCTTCTCCTTCGGCCCCTAGGTAGCTTCAGGATGAGGGCTGGTCACAGGAAAGGCCAAGCCAGGATGATGGGGTTGAAACTTTCAGGCCCACCCCACCCTCACCTCAGTGGAGGAGAGAAGCCAGAAGTGAAGTCTCATCACCAACAGCTAATGATTTAATCAAACATGTGCATAAAATAAAACCTACATAAAAACCCCGGAATAACAGGGTCTGGGGGGCTTCCAGGTTGATGACCTCCTCAAAGTGCTGGAAAGGTGGTGCCAGAGAGCAAGGACATGGACAATCTACACCTTCACCTCACTTTGTCCTTTGCACCCTGAGTTCTGTGAGTCATTTCTAAGCAAATCACTAAGCCTAAAGAGGATGCTGTGGGAACCCCCGAATTTAAAGCCAGTTCATTGGAAGTACTGAAACCTGATTTGCAACTGGCATTGGAAGTTGGGGGAGGGGGAGGCACACAGTCTTGTGGTAACGAGCATTTAATCTGTGGGGCCTGTGGAAACCAGATAGTTAGTGCCAGGATTCATTGAACTACTGATGCCAAGTTGGTGTTGGAGAATCTGAGAACACACAAAACAAGAAATTTGTCTTGAAACAGTGAATATTCAACTGGGATAGCCACAAAGGCACCTGAGAGTTTTTTAAATGATGCTTTTAAACACTGTAATATTTTATTTTTCCACCAAAAAGACTGAAACTTGTGAGATACCACTTCACGTACTTTTTCTAAATTTTACACCTGCAAAATTAAGAAATTTGACAAATTGTGAGATACTCTTAATAACTCAACTTTGAAACACAAATTTCCTTCTGCTCCTCTTTCAGGCTTCCAGGACAGTTCAGCTAAAGTATATTTTTAGGTACTAAGTGTTTCAAAACTTCATTGGTCCCTACTGACTTGTATAAATCAAGGTTTTCTCAATAATACACAACCCAAACACAAGTGACATACACGGATTTAGACTCCAATTTAGTATTTTTCGATTTCATAAATCCCATTATTTTAAAAACTGATGTTTTGAACTCTTTATAACTATAATATATATATCACTTCCCACAATCTAGTCTTTTAATAAATAGCTCTATTTGTATTATCCAAGTGATACAAATAATAATGAGATGATCTCATCTACGTGTAACCCACTGTGGCATAACTGAGCACAGAGCAAATGCAACACGGAGAAGAACTGCAAGGGGTCAAAATTCTGGGGCTTTGGTGAGGGTAACGATTAGGAAGAGGAATACAGAATATTTGAGAAAGAAAATGGGGTAAAACTGGTAATGCTCAGTCCTTGGCTGACCATAGGACTGAAGTTGACGAAGGTATCAAAGATGATTTGTAAGTTTTTAACTTATGGAAAGACAAGATGTATTACCATTCACTGACATTCAAAAAGTACTAGCAGAAGAGTTTGGGAGCTGTCGGAGTGGGGCCAGGAGTTTGGCTTGGACACGCTGAGAACTGTTTGGGCCTTTGAAGTAGAGATGCTGTGTAGGCAGTAAGCTCAGAGAGATGTGGGATACAAACAATACTTGGCATAAGTGAAGCCATGGAGGTAAAGGTAAATGTGATTCCCTTAAAAGTCACATGGAATACTACATAATTATAAGTTATTTCCATTTTACACTTTCATCGTTGAGCCATAGCATATTTTAAATCTGAATTTCTAATTTATTTTTACTTGTTTTTATTTTCTTTTTAAGATTTTTATATTTATTTGAAAGAGAGAGAGGGAGAGACAGAGCATGGTGGGGAAGGGCAGAGGGAGAAGCAGGGTCCTGCTGAGCAGGGAGCCCAATGTGGGGCTCCGTCTTAGGATCCTGGGACCATGACCTGAGCTGAAAGCAGATGCTTAGCTGAATCAGCCACTCAGGCACCCCAAATCTGAATTTTTTATAGTTGGTATCTTTTATTTTTAAAAAAGTGTATCTAAAAGTTATTAATCCGATTTAAAATAAAACTTCAAGAAAAAAACAAGCTCATAGATACAGAGAGCAGATTGGTGGTTGCCAGAGGTGGAAGGTGAGTAAAATGGGTCAAAAGATACAAGCTTCCAGTTATAAAATGCATAAGTCATGGGGTTGTAATGTATGGTATGCTGACTACAGTTAATAGCACAGTACGAAAGCTGCTAAGAGAGATCTTAAAAGTTCTCATCATAAGAAACTAAACTTGAAACTATGTATGGTGACAGATGTTAACTGGACTTACTATGGTGATAACTTTGCAAAATATAGAAATATTAAATCATTATGTTATACACCTGAAATTAAGGTCAATTATGTCCCAATTTTAAAAAAACTGAGTTTTAACCATCGTTGTAAACTAAGAGTAGTATTATTAATAATGGCATCATAGTTCTATATAAAATTGTCCAAAATGCTTTAAGAATACATACTGAAACATGTATGACATGATTCCTGGAATTTGCTTTAAAGATATTTAAGCAACAAAAGAAAAAGGAAAAAAAAGCGAATGTTGGAAGCAAGTTCGAGAAAATCTTGATAATTGTTTCATCTCGGCACTGGGAATATGTAAGTTCTACTTTTCTGTGTGATGTTGGGAGCTGATCACAATAAAAATTTGTTTCTTTACTCTCCCAATGTCTTCTCCTTGCCATTGACTTGTAAATATTCACCCTCAGTCTCCCTCATGGGATCCCTGGGTCCCTGAGGGATCCACACTCTCAGTCCTCTGTCCTTTCTACAGGCTTGAGAGAACTTGAGGGGAGGGCGAGGCTACAGACAGGAGAGTAGTGAGACCCATATTTGCCCACTTCTTGGAACCTCACCATCAACCCCACACCTCCCAAAAGACCAAGGGGAAACCTCTAAGAGCCACCTTTCACTTACCTCTCTCCTAGCTTTTGGTTTCTGCCCTAATCTTCTCTATTAGGAAAGGGCAGGGCTTTCCCACCTTCCCCCACATCTGTGCACTCCTTCTAGGCACCCCCCACTTGTCCCCATCTCCACCAGCTGCTTTTGCCAACAAGAGGGAGCATACCTACCTTACAGGGTGAGGGGACAGGGCAGGCAGCCTGAAAGCTAGAGGAGGAAGAATGACAAAGGAGCAGGATCTCAATGTTAAAATAGAAGTTCTAAGGCTGCCTGGCCCAGCCCCATCCCTAAAGCTCTAGGGATTAAGGAGCTTTGCCAGCTGCATGATAAAGCTTGCCACCCACAGTAGAACAGGGAAGGAAAGCAAAGCCCCTCATCTAAATTCAGCCTGAGCAGACAGGTGGAGGAGCTCTGCCAAGAAGACACCACGCAGGTGCCCGGCAAATTAATGTGCCCAGTCATGCACCCAGTCACTGAGGACCTCACCTCGGTCTAGTATCTTCAGTCCCCACTAGCAAGTACTTTCAGGTGGGACACAGCAGGTGGAAAAGGATTGCTCACTGACTCAAGTCAGTTTTGGGAGTTGCGAGAATGTAAAACAAGAAAACAAACCACAGAACTCAAAAAGATATTTCTGAGTAAGATCTGAACCTTACTGAATATGAATCCGCCAAGTATCCTAGTACCAGCTGAGCCTACACACCTTGTGATGCCCGAAAACAGAACCTAAACTTCAAGTACCACAGCACAGAAGTGCGCCTCTCCCAACAGGCTCCGGTTCTCAATCTTCCATCAGTTAAGAGTTCCAGCCACAGCTGTCTGTGCTTGCTTTTCATTCGGAAACATGGTTAGGTAACTGCCTGACCTCTATTCATCCTTCTATTCTTACAAAAACCCTGTATTCCTTAAAAATCTTCCTCCAGGATGCTGAAATGCTCTCTCCCTGAAATGAGTCTGATAAGTCTGGATGATTCCAACAAGCACAGCATTGCCTGGCAGTTTCCTGAACACATGCGGTGAGAGATAAGATCAGTAGATGAATGCAAAGCAAACAGAGGAAATCCAAAAATAGACCAACATTTCCACTTCTGCCACATTTGTTGCTGTTAACACAACCCTTCCTTTCAATTATCAGCCTCACCTAAATCTAAAAGGCTGTGTGAACCGCCCAGGGGTGCTTTAAAGCATAGACATTTTTATCCTTATTCAGGATATAGACTATTCTAAGGTAAAAGATTTTCCCTCCATTTTCTAGTATTTTCAAAAGAAAAGGCACAGAATACCAAAATTTTAAAGATGAGGCAACAGTCTTCAGACATTGTGGTTTGCACTCCACATGTTGAAGATACACTGAGTTAGAAGACAAGTTTATGAAAAAGCTTGAAAGCCTCAGAAGAGGGGAAATGCTATTAAGACGAAGTATTTTTGAAGCTGAGAAGTATATTTACTAAGATACATGGAGAACCTACTTGGCTAGGTGCTTTCATACGTACAATCCCATTTAAGAGGAGACAGAACAGAACCATTTGGAAAACAGTGTGTATTAAACACTTCCGGTTTGACATTATTCTCAAATACGCTTGCCTTTTACCCCCTCAGATTTTAATTTTTTGGTGAAACACCGTCTGGAAGCTCCTTTTAGATCTGCCTGCCCATCAGTTCCTCTCCCTTAGCTACAGAAGGTCCCTTCTCTGCGTTCCCAAATACCTGACGTCTAAAGTGAGGAAGCTGCCAAAATTTGAACAGGCCTCCTGTATCACACTGTATCACACACACATATACACTGGCCTTTTTCTAACCTCAAAATTCACTCTCTCACATCCAAGTTGAAGATAGAAAGTCTGACTCTAAGGCCTTAAAACAAAACCTGAGAATCAATACATGAAAATGAATGACCTTTATAGAAATTCAGGAAGGGTTCACAGATAAATTTTCAGAGGGTCCACAAAGCCCCTGAAACTCAAAGAAAAATGACGTCAGAGCATTCTCCAGTGGAGAAAACCCAAAGCCTTCTTCACAGCCTGGTATTTAGGAATCACTGCTCTTGAAGACTGTTATTTCTGAACCACTTTTAGGGTCTTCAAAAGGGCTCCTCTCATTACTTTATAGTCATAACTTTAATTCACCTTCAATCACTACACTGAGGTTTAAAAACTCTTCAGCTACTGAGGGAAAAAAAGTCTTAACATCTAAGAATAAAGCTTGTCACCTCTGAGAACGTTCAAAAGGGATGTGTTGCAAGTGCTGTTCTAAGCACTTTAAAGTGTGGACTAAATCTTTGAGGGAACATTCACTAACACATAAATTCAAATAGGTTTTGCTTAAACCCAATTCAGTCCCCTTACTTCATTCATGTTGACATCAAGACTGGATGATGAGACATTAAAGGTACATTAAGTCCCTTCCCTAGGCTGAAGGGACATTAAACATCAAGTGGGGGTGGGTGGGGGAAATGGTCTCGCCAGTCCCCAGGTGTGGCAGGAAGGGAGACTGGGCAGACTATCCTGGGAAAGAGAATCAAACCCCAGGAACAAACTTGAGTAAATATTTTCTTTCTCTGGACGGTGGTCCAGGTTTTATTGTGCAGAGTGCAGCACAAGGTCAAGAGACACCCCAAATTTGGCCTAAGTCTGCAGACTTACATGGAGCTCTTCTCTAATAACTGCTGAATATTAAGAGAACATTGATTTGAAGGGGGATGCACACCACTAGCCTGCCCAGTGACCCTGGCCTTGGCTGGCCACATTTGGAGGTCAGGTGTTATGAAGCCCGGGTAGACAGCAGAGAAGGAACCTCCCACAAGGCCTGGTGTCCTGCAAGAAACAATGAGAGGGAAGAAAAAAGAGGAAGCAGCACTGGCTACAGTGTCAGGCATGGTGATTGAGCATTTTACAAACAAAAACTTACACAATTAAAAGGAGGATTAAAGAGGACACACAGACAGAATTTCCTGTCTTAAGGAATCTCCGAATGGGAAGCAGCAAGTAGTTTTGGTAAGCAACCAGACCATAAATCCTCCTCCCCATTCCCCACTAAAACAAAACAAAACAAAACAAAACAAAAACAACAACAAAAATCCACCATCCCTGGTGCTTTCCACTGAACCACTGAAATTAAGAGTAAGTTCTATATGATAAAGGCTACAAGCAAGCAAGTGATTTTTTTTTAAATGGCCAAAACTTTTTAAAAAAATATGCTCACTTCCACACAATTAATAAGCAGGATACCATTTTTTAACCCATCCAATTTGTAAAAATTAAAATATCGATGATACCCAGTAACAGCTGCTAGATAAGGGGGCCAATAGGCACTCTCCTACGTTTTGTGGGTTAAGTCTATTGTGGGATCTTTCAGAGTATTTAGCAATACCTATCAGAATCCAAAGTGAATAGATTCTTTAATTCTTCGATGCCACTGCTAGGAATTTATTTTAATTGTGCTCACAAAGAGGGTCATACATACATATGTACAAGGATGAAAATGTTCACTGAAGGGTTGGTTCTTACATACTGATTTTGGACAATTATAAGGTATCACAAAGGACTGAAAGATCACTAAATATGCAACATTATACCAAAATACCATTGGGTGTTAAGCCAAAAAGTAGATCTATGTGCTAACAGGATAGGATCTCCAAGACACGTTTATATGGAAAAAGAAAGAGGAAGAACAGTGTTCGAAGAAACAGTTAAATGGTTATTCAATGTAAACATATAAAGACATAAAACTTATATTTTGAAGCTTAGAATCTTTTAAGCACAAAAATTTCTTCTTACCCAAACTTAATCCCCTTTTACCCACTTCTCTTTTGTCTCCATTTCCCCACAGGATTCCTATTTCCAACCCCAACCAGCTCCCATCTCCTTCTCCTCCCAAGACAGAAGGGTGGAATTCATTGTAAAAGGCTATTTTTGAAGTGTCCTGAAAATTTTTTAATTACAGTATTGTTGTAACTGCTTGACTTCTAGATATATTACTTTATTTAATTCTCACAATAATCCCGTGACCTATTTTTTTTTTTAAGATTCCATTTATTTATTTGACAGAGATCACAAGTAGGCAGAGAGGCAGGCAGAGAGAGAGGAAGGGAAGCAGGCTCCCTGCTGAGCAGAGAGAGCACTCGGGGCTCGATCCCAGGACTCTGAGATCATGACCTGAGCCGAAGGCAGAGGCTTAACCCACTGAGCCACCCAGCCCCCACCCCCCACCCCCCTGTGACCTATTTTTTTAATCCCATCTCACAGATGAAGAAATCATGGCTCAGAATGGTTAACACACACACACACACACACACACACACACTCATGCACAAGCTTGCACAAAGGAAGGTGGAGGAAGAGAGAGGATGGCAGCTGGATTCTAGTTTGGAGCATAGGTAGGCCATGGCTCAACCATGTAGATAGTCCCCCAATTAATTCCAGAGCTATCTCCATTATCTAATTTCTCTTCATTCATGGGAAACTCCAAGTGGGACCACAAGCCAAGGAAGAAAGGGTCCAGGGTGTGGGTTCAAATGCTATGGTGCGACACAAATATATTGATTACGCTGTCAGATCCACTGAGGGGTGGGCATCTGAGAGTCAGGAAACAGAGGAATAGTCTCTAGGAATAAAGTACGAGTGCTATGCATCTGAGTGCTCAGAAGTGGGATGAAGAATTCATATGACCATGTTGGGATACACGTCTCAAATACAAGGAACTATTCCCACCTACTGCTCTAGTCTTCCCTCATTGGTGGAGATAATCCCACAGTTGTACAATCTCCCATGTTGTAATATATCTTATAATTGGGAAACCTCAATCTATACAACTATAGAGTAGAACCTCTGGTTACCAAGACCCTGGCCTGAATTTCTGTACTTGAGCCCAAAATGTGGGTCTTTGCTATTCAGGGCCACATAAAAGATATGCAGAGAATAACACAAACTTGGAAGGCCCAGCAATTATAGTGAAGTTTTATAAATGGACAACAGCAACTGACTATGAGCCGCAGTACTAAGATATTCTAAAGATCCAAACCAGATGTTCAATGTCACCACTCCCTAATTAATTTAAACCATATGCTTCATTAGGACTTGAAGCCCTAAAATCAAATCACAAAATATTTTCTAAGATAATCATCTAACCAACCATGAACATGCCCTCATGACTGTACCATACACTGTACTAGGCATAAAGAGATCACAAAATAAGTGCATGGGGCTGATAATCCAGTTAAGGAAATAAGAGCCACATTCAAAGCCCCTTCAGAGAACAATCACATGCTGAACAGTGAGGGGAAAAACTACCACTTTCTCATATGGTCACCACATCACATGTTTTATATAGAAAACACCAGCGCTGCTGGACTTCTGACTTAAGGGAGTCAGTCTCTTTTATCACCATCTTCTCTTCCCTTTCTAAAGGACTGATTCTTTCTTTGAATTTGCCTTCATACTCAGCAAAAGAAGAGAACTTTCTACAGTATTATATGTAATAATTCTTTATTTTTAAAAGCTGACTAAATTGTGTTTTAAGAGAACCCTTTTTGGAGTTGGGGGGTGGGGAGCAGAAGGAGAGGGAGGGAGAGAATCTTAAGCAGGTTCCATGCTCAGCACACTAGCCAGACATGGGGCCCAATCTCACAACCCTGAGATCATGACCTGAGCCAAAATCAAGAGGTGAACACTTAACCAAGAGGCGCCCCTAAGAGAGCCTTCATTACTGACTTAGACGCAAGCTGGGAGGAGGTGGGATGAACAAATACAGGGCATCTAAGTTATGGATTACAGGAGTGCTTAAGAAATCAGCAACTGGACCAAGCTCAGCATTTCCTCAGAGAGGAAAGTAAACAGCTGTTCTCAGTGCTGGCTGAGAGCAGAATGGGTCAGAGCCCACAACTGATTTCCTAATATGGCACTCATGTCCTCTGACCCTGACCATATAGGACCTACATGTTCTACTACTCCTCAGGAAACAGGCAGAAATAGGCCCCCAAATCACTTCAATTCCCCCTCAAACCCAAACTGAGCTCGTATTCCTTGGGTAAGAGGGCAACAATCAATCCCCTGAAATGCAACCAACAAAGGAGGAACACAGTATAAACGCTAAACTGCAGACAGTGGTAGTGTTTTTCTAGAACTAAGAGTTTAGAACAAATAAAATACTTCACTTAATTGATCCTCAAAACATAACCTAAATGAATCCTCAAATCAACCCTATTGAAAAGGCACAGCAGGGCTTGTTAATTCCATTTAAAAATGAGATACTGTAGGTTAACAAGTTAGAAAACTTAGATATATCTATCTCAGTAGACAAACTCCTAGAAAGACACAAACTACTGAATCTGACTTAAGAGGAAATGGAAAATCTGAATAGATCTAAAGCACAGATAGAGACTGAATTGGTAAATTAAAAACTCCCCCCACCACACACATACAAAGACTTGGATCAGATTGGTGAATTCTACCAAATATTTAAAGAAGAATTAAAATCGGGTGCTTGGGTGGCTCAGTTGGTTAAGAGTCTGCCTTTAGCTCAGGTCATGATCTCAGGGTCCTGGGATTGAGCCCTACATTGGGCTCACTACTCAGCACGGAATCTGCTTCTTCCTTTGCCCCTCTCTCAGCTCATACTCTCTCTATCTCAAATAAATAAATAAAACCTTAAAAAAAAAAAAGAAGAGTTAATGTCAATTCTTCACAAACTCTTATGAAAAATATGAGGGGGAAAGGACATCCTAATTCATTCTATCAGGCCAGTATTACCCTGATAACCAAACCCAAAGCTATCATGAGAGAAAGAAACTACAGACCACTGTCTCCTATTGAAAACAGAAGCAAAAATCCTCAACAAAATACTATGAAACTGAATCCATCAACATATAAGAAAGATTATGCATATAAACAGTGGGATTTATCTGAGGAATGCAAGGTTGGTTTAACATCTGAAAATCATTTAGGGTAATATATCATAGAAACAGAATGGAAGACAAAACCCACATGATCATCTCAATATATACAGAAAAAGAATTTGACAAAACCCAACATCCTTTCATGACCAAAAACATCAAACAAACTATGCGCAAAAGGGAACTTCCTCAACTTGATAAAGAACAGTTATGAAAACCTACAGCTAATGTCTTACTTAATGGTAAAAGACTGATGCTTTCCCCTTAAGATCAAGAACAAGACAAGAATATCAGCTTTTACTATTTCTATTCAAAATTGTACGAGAATCCTAGCCAGGTCAATTAGGCAAGGAAAAGAAATTAAAAGTCATCTAGGTTGGAAAGGAAAAAGTAAAAACTGTCTCTGTTTGCAGATGAAATGTGCAACTATTATAACTAATAAATGAATTGAGCAAATTTGCAAAACACAAGATCAATGTCCAAAAATCAACTGTATTTTTTTACACATGTAATAAAAAATCCAAAAAAGAAATTAAAAAAATAATTCTATTTATCATTGTACCAAAAAGAACAAAACACTTAAAAGTAACAGAAGGGCAAGACTTGTACTCTAAAAAATATAAAACATCATTTGAAAAAATTTAAAATATTAATAATGGAAAGACATCCTATATTCATGGATTGGAAAATTTGATACTGTTAACATGACAGTATTCCCCAAATTTATCTATAGATTGAATACAATCTGTATGAAAACCCCAACTGGCTTCTTCGCAAAAATTAATAAGATGATCCTAAAATTCAACATGTGAAGAACCCAGAATAACTAAAACAATCAAAAAAACAAAGTTGGGAGGGCGCCTGGGTGGCTCAGTGGGTTAAAAGCCTCTGCCTTTGGCTCAGGTCATGATCTCAGGGTCCTGGGATCCTGCTGGCGTCAGGCTCTCTGCTCAGTGGGGAACCTTCCTTCCCCTCACCCCCGCCCACCTGCCTCTCTGCCTACTTGTGATCTCTCTCTCTCTCTGTCGAATAAATAAATAAAATCTTAAAAAAAAAAAAAATTGGAGGACTCTTATTTCCTGATTTTAAAACTTACTACAAAGCTACCATAATCAAGACAGTGTAGAATAAACATAAGGAAAGGTATATAGATCAATAAAACACTTAAAAGTTCAGAATCCAACCCTTACATCTATGATGAATTGACTTCTGACAAGGTTTGTACAAGGGCACAAAATTAATTCAAACAGTCTTCAACAAATGATGCTGGGACAACTGGCTGGACATCTACATGCAAAAGAAAGAAGTTGGACCATCTCAACATATATAAAATTAACTCAGAATCAATCATAGACCTAAATGTAAGAGCTCAAACTATAAACTCTTAGAAGAAAACAGGAATAAATCTTTGTGACTGTGGGTTAAAAGGCAAAGCATTCTTGGACATTTTGTCAAGGAATAAAGGAAAAAGTAGGAAGCTGAACTTCATCAAAATTAAAAACTTTTACACATCAAATGATGCCATCAAAAAAGTGAAAAGAGGGGCACCTGGGTGGCTTAGTGGGTTAAGCCTCTGCCCTCGACTCAGGTCATGGTCTCAGGGTCCTGGGATCGAGCCCCATGTTGGGCTCTCTGCTCAGCAGGGAGCCTGCTTCCCCCTCTCTCTCTGCTCGCTGCTCTGCCTACTTGTAATCTCTCTCTCTGTGTCAAATAAATAAATAAAGTCCTAAAAAAAAAAAAAAAGTGAAAAGAGGGGCTCCTGGGTGGCTCAGTCAGTTAAGTGTCCAATTCTTATTTCAGCTCAGGTCCTGAGATCACTCGGTGTTGGCATGGAGCCTGCTTAAGATTCTCTCCCTCTCCTTCTGCTCTCCACCCCCCAAAAAAGTGAAAAGACAACCCCTAGAATGGGAGGAAATATTTACAACCCCATATCTAATAGGGGACTCTAAAGTACTCTTACAACTCAATATAAAAAAATAAATAACCGGGACGCCTGGGTGGCTCAGTGGGTTAAGCCGCTGCCTTCGGCTCAGGTCATGAACCCAGTGTCCTGGGATCGAGTCCCGCATCGGGCTCTCTACTCGGCAGGAAGCCTCCTTCTCCCCTCCCCTCTCTGCCTGCCTCTCTGCCTACTTGTGTGATCTCTATCAAATAAATAAATAAAATCTTAAAAAAAAGATAAATAACCCAGTTAAAAAGTAGACAAAGAGACAACTATCACATGATCTCCCTGATATGAGGAAGTGGAGATGCAACGGGGGTGGGAGTTAAGGTGGTAGGAAAAGTAAAAATGAAACAAGATGGGATCGGGAGGGAGACAAACCAAAAGAGACTCTTAATGTCATAAAACAAACTGAGGGGGGGGGGAGGGGGGTTGGGAGGGGGTGGTGGGGTTAAATTATATGTTTAAATAAAGCTTAAAAAAAAAAAAGTAGACAAAGAATCTGTATAAATATTTTGCTAAAGATACACAAATAACCAACGAGTACAGAAAAGATGCTCAACACTGTTAGATATTAGGGAAATGCAAATCAAAACCAGGAGATGTCACTTATCATACCACTAAGATGGCTAAAATCAAACAGACAGATAACAAGTGTTGCTGAGGATGTGGAAAACTGAAACCCACATACACTCTTGGTAGGGATGTAAAATGGTGCAGCCACTTTGGGATAGTCTGACAGTTCCTCAAAGTGTTAGAAATACAGTTAACATATGACCCAGCAATTCCACTAGATACATACCCAAGAGAAAAGAAAACACATGTCCACACATAAACCTGAACAGGAAGTGTTCATAGCAACATGAATCATAATAGCCCCAAAGTGGAAATAACCCTAATGTCCATCAACTGAACAAAATATGGCATATCCATGCAAGAGTACTAACTGACAATAAAAACGAATGAAGTACTGATTACATGCTATAACATGGACATGAACAGAGGCAGTCACAAAAGACTACAGACTGTATAGTTCTAGTTATGTAAAATGTCCAGAATAAGCAACTCTACTGAGACACAAATTAGATTACCAGATGCCTGGGACTAGAGGGTGGAATGGCAAAGGAATGTCAATGGGTTCAGAGTTTCTTTGGGGGTGATGAAATGTCCTAAAAATTGGAGGGAGGCAATAGTGGTACAACTCTGTTAATATACTAAATACTAAACATCATTGAATCCTAAACCCTTAAAATGGGTGAATTGTATGGCATGTGAATTAGAGCTCAATAAAACTGTTAAAAAAGAAAAACAGGATATGGCTCAAAGGCTCAGAGCAGGAGCACTGTCCTCCAATTCCTACTAAAATGTTCTACTACACCACAGACTTACATTTCAGAAAATGCTTTAAATAGTCTCTTATATATATCACTTGTAGGGACACGTATTTCAGAGAGGTGTAGGTCTCACCATCACATCAATTCGGGATTTTAAATTTCTCTTGAGGAAGCCTATAATGTGCTAGATAGAGTCTATTTATTGAAAAAGGTGAAAAATCACTCCTCTCTCCTATAACAGATACAGAGAATTTAAGAACCAGCCTAGAGGCAGGACAATGAGCAAGCTCAAAGCTTTCTTCTTGTTTAGGGAGGAGAAGTTGTTTTTTTCAATGCTAATTTTTAACATATGACTTCTTTCAAGACCTCCCTCACACACTCCCTTGTTAAAACTATCTCTTTGCTGCTAAAACTTCTGGAGAAGCCAAGGAGGCCAAGAAGCCTGGGAAATAGAAGCCGGAGCATCCTCCAGACTGTGCTCTGTGGGGTCTTAGGCCCTAGCAGAACCAGAGCACCCAAAGCAGAGCTGATATTCCATCGGTGCCCACCCCCCCACTGCGGGGCCAGGGTGTGACACATAAAGGACTTCCTTCTCAACTGATTATCTTTTACATACAGAAAAAGTACACTTAAGTAGTGGTAAAGCTGTGCAGCTCTAAACCAACAGCTATAAAGGATTAACATTTGTTCTTCATTTGACCCTTCCCCTTTGAAGAGCTCTCTTCCCTCAAATGTATAGCTTGATCTTGCCCTCCCATCCCCACCTCCCCTATTTGAATCCAGGCTTTAGGAGGGAAATAAGTGTGATTCTGGCACTTGTGCCAACCCCTTCCTGCTAAAGTGATCTGACCTGAGGGGACTGTTAATAAGGTACATATTAGCATTTAGGCATGTGTCCAAAATTCGAGGGTTGTTTTTTTCAGCTTTACATCTGAATTCCCAGTCAGTCCCTCTGATTACCCCAAAGATGAAATGTATTTTATATATGTACATTCTTAGCCATTTAGTCAAGGGCACAAGCCTTAAAATGGAGTAGACGTGGACACGATCTATTGCCTGCCAGAGGGACAACAGTACAAGCAGGCCTTTTCCAGGAACACTGGGTAGAACCTCAGGGTATAGGCTATAGAACTCACATTCCCCTGACAACCACTGGGGCCCAGGTCACCCACAAGCATGAGAATAAGGAGGGGATTCCAAGTGAGTGAGTCAAGGCAGGAAAATACAGAACATCCTCTTACGTATGCCATAATTTTAAGATGTCACTACTTAGAGCAAAAAAACATCAACACCCAACACCCTCTCCACACACACACACACACCCCTGACCAAACCCAGACAGCAACAAACTGTCCAAACTTCCTCTTCCCCACCCTTCAGGAAAAAAAAAAAAAATTAAAAATTACCAAGTAAAATACTACTCAGGAGCTGGAGAAGGGGGCAGGGGCAAATTTAGTAGTTTTTTGCAAGAGACAAGGCGCCAGATGCCATTTCTCCTGGGATAAGCTTCTAACTCCTGATGAGGCTTACTGCAAAATATGACTCCATAGTTAAAGAGTAATCTGGAAAGCCACTTAATAAGCTGAAAAAGCTTATACTAAGGATAAAGAAAATATTTCAAATCTCCAAACCAGCTTGTTATGCTATTTTACTTAAAGAGATCCAAACTCTACTCTGAAGGCCAAGATTACAATTTTGTAAGAGGGAGGGGCCCACCAAGCATAAGTATCTGACCACCAGGCAGCCAACCTTCTTCCCAGAAACCCATCCAACAATGAATATGTCTTGTCTTCCCGCTCCTGAGATGCCCTGGAGTTTCAGAGCCATCTGGATTTGTTTGAGGTTACATTTCAAATACATTAGAAATCCCCCACCACAGACAGAAACTGTGGAAGGCCCTCCCTGTAGGACTTTTCCTCCATCCTCAACCCTTGCAGCAGGAGGAGCAGAGAGAAAGAGCACGTGCTAACAGATGGGACTCCTCTGAGAGATGTGAAATTGTGTAACTTCACCCCATTGCTGCCAAACAACCAGAATGTACATCTCTTCAGAAATAATTACTAGAGAATTCAAAATACCAACTGCCTCTCTCACAAAGTAGCAACCACCCACACAGGAGCTGGGGGCTGATGCAGGATAAAGGAAAAGAGGGAGGAACCTCCAGACAGAGCAACAGCAGCCGATTCACCAGGCACATCATACGCCTCCACAACAGGTCAGGGACCCTGGCGGAAGACCATTTTATTTCTCTTGTTTCTTCTGCTCCTGCAGTCTAAGAAAAGGGGCAAAAGGAAAGGGTGGGTAAAGTAGCCAAGAGGCCCCAGGGGAAGAGAATAATCAAAAAGTCTGAAGTCTTTGAAATCATACCCTTTGGTATAAGTTTTTTTTAAGAAATAGAAAAGAGTCATGCTAGTCAGCCTCCAAGATGGCCCCCAGTGAGGGTGCCATTTATTAGGTGAGATGAATCCCATCTCCTGGCAATCATGCCATTGGACTGACCCGTGGAACCAAAAAGATATTATGGAAATAACTGTGACATTAAAATTCTCATCTTGCTCTTGGCTCACTCACTCTGTGGCTAGTCAGCTGCCATGCTGGAAGAACACTCAAGGAACCTAAGACAGAGAAGTCCAAGTACACAATAAAGAACTTGCCAGGCAGGAGCGAGCTACCGGAGGGAGGATAAGTTCTTCTAGCCCCAGTCAAGCTCTTAGATGAGTACAGTCCCAGCCAACACTGTGCCTTCTCACAAGTAACTCTAAGCCAGACCACCCAGCTAAGCTGCTCCCCAGATTTCAGGCATATGAAAACTACATGAAATATTATTTATTGTTCTAAGCTGCTAATAAGTTTTGGAGTAATTTGTTATGCAGCAATAGATAACTAATACAGGCCTCTTAGAAACTCCTCTTTCTATCCCAAAATAGGTACAGAGAGAGTCCCAGGAGGCTGCAAACATCTCCATGCACGTACCTCCTCTCACCCACACACATCCCACAGGTGGAGAGAGAAAACAAAAGCTACTAGTGAATATGTCCCCTCCCTCTTAATTTCTCACTGATGAGCTAAAACGAAGTATTAAGGGTGCAAAATGTTTTCAACAGAGCTGCTTACCCGGTAACGCTTTTTTTCTTTCCTGTTGCTGGCTCTGTGTCTAAATTTTGCTACTAACTACTGATATTCAAAATTCCTGAAGTACATTTTCTTATTTCACGTATTATACGTGCCAAGCTAATAAATGTGGAATATATATCCCCAATTGAACTTTTTTTTTACAATTACTTTCACTTAACAGGATACTTTGAAAGGATGTTCTCTCCCCATCATACACTCTTGTCCTGGCAACATTTTAAGAACCTTTATTTCCTCTGATAAGTTTTCTCTTTAATCAGTGAAGAGAAAGAAACACGGATGCCCTGGGGAGATAAGCTGTATAATATGTTCCATAACGCTCTCGAGGTGCAATCTTAAAAGGAATTTAAGACCCCACTCTACTATGAGCAGTAAAGACACTAGCCTTGATTTCCTAATCTTTGGAATGGAGATCACATGCATCCTATCTCATAGCATCAATGTTCTAAATATCAAGTAAGATGCTGAAAAGAAAAAAAAAAAGCCTACTTGCTTCCAATCCACTCAATATCAGCTGACGCAAAAAGCCAGGTGGTCTGCTAGGGGAGAGTCTTACGGTGGGAAAGCTGGAGATCAACAATATACTGTTATATTTCTGGTAATGACATGGGAAAGAGTGTACCTGGACTGGCTAGGAAAATAAGTTTATCTGCCAAACAGAACTGCCAGGTTACATTTTTTCGTTTGTGAAATAATGAAATACCCACTCGGCCATTAACAATCTAACCCCTGGAGATCTGATCATGTTTGTGGAAACTCATAAAATTGGGTTCACATACAAGCAAAGGTGAGGGTGAGATAGGAACTTAAAGCAACAATCCCTTCCTAGACCCAATGCTAACAGTTTTCAGGCAGTTCAGCAACCCTCATTATCACATCCCCACCAAAATGGCTGTTTTGTTTTGGGGAGATAAACCAGGATCTTCCCATCAGTGACCTGAGGTTAGGAGATTGCAACAAAATGGTTTATGCTGCCAGGACTTCCTGTGAAGGATGTTACTCCCCACTTGGAAAAGACACTACAAGTACTCTTTAACCTAAATGTTTAAATGGCTTTAGACCACATCCATTTCTTTTTAAGTGGAACATTTAATGGCAGCAACATCATTTTGGAAGGGTTGTCCCCAGCCTGACACATCCACCCGATGCCTTCAACTACCACAAATTGTCAAAGTAAGCTAGCTTGCTTTGTTTGATGCTCTGGTAAGCCCCAAACTGGGGAGTACAAGTCTGAAATGAGTTTAATCCTTACAACATTTCTCAAGAAGATCTTGAATTCACTGTTCATTTTGAAAGAAAAATACTTTGTAGTTATTAAAATGTTTACTTTCAGCAGGCAGACTTTTCCCCACCCCTAAGTTTTTTATTTTCCCCAAGAAAACTTTCTCTTTGGGCAGAACACCATACAGAAGAAGCTCTACATGGCTCATTAGACTGATATAAATAAAGCAACAAAGAAACACAGCCCTGATCCCTAAAAACGTTTCTGGGGGGAAAAAAAAGAATTGTACCATGCTGTTGAAGTCTTGAAGCTTTAAACATCTTACAGAACTATAATATAAAAATTTAAATTCAACTGTGAAAGAGCCAATTACATCAAAAAATAAAAAATAAAAATAAAAAAGATTGGGATGGTTTCAGGTATTGTTGAAGGAGCCATGGGGTTGAACTATTAGACTACGTAACATTAGGGGTCCTTATTAGTCCCATTATTTCTAGGAAATTCTACTAAAGCCATCCCTGTGGTAGGGGCAGGGAGAGGATGTTAAACTAAATTCTTAGGAGAGCCATACTCATGGATTCAACTGGAACACTTCAATAAATACTTAATGAAAAATGTCTGCATACTATTTTCTTATACATGTAACCCAAAGCCTTAGAATCAAAAACCTAGGGCTCACATTTTAACAAGATTTGCATTCTAGGTCTTAATATATGTATAATCTGAAACAATCCAATAAACATACCATTTCAACCCTACAACATATACCAACAATATACCACATCACCCATCAAATAAATTCTGAAACACCCAATTAAAACCATTAAATGAAATTAAAACAATTAAGAAACACTTAAAGGGTAAAAGTTTAAGATCTATACATTTATACTTATATTAAATGATTTCCAAACTCTCTTCATTCTTTCCTAATTTCCTTTTTTCATAACTCCTTGGATCTTTTAGTTAATTGCAAATCAGGTACACTGACAGACCAATGACATCTGTGTTTTGCAAAGGAGGCTAATAGCCAGCCAGCCTAAACCAGTCTTACCCTAAAGCCTTACCTGACCATACGGCGCACACTAATGGCACCTGGCACCATCCTTCATCATTAATTAATCATGGATAGCCTTGAGCTTTCCTTTAAGATTTTACTTGTTTGACAGAGATAACACCAGAGAGGGAGCATAAGCAGGAGGAGTGGGAAAGGAAGAAGCAGGATTTCCCATGAGCAGGGAGCCTGATGGGGCTCGATCCCAGGACTCTGAGATCATGACCTAAGGTAGAAGCTTAATGACTGAGCCACCCAGGCACCTGTCCTGCTGCTTTCTTTATAAAGTTATCCCAAATTACTGAGGCTTTAGATTTTCATCAAAACTGTTGTATGTGTGGATCTAGGTCTGCAAACATTTTTGTCAAGAGCCAAATAGTTAACATTTTAGGCTTCTGCAGGCCATTCTCTGTTCCCAGTACTCAACCTTGCTATTTCAGGGGCTCCTGGCTGGCTTAATAGATAAAGCATATGACTGAATCTCAAGATTCTGAGTTCGAGCCCCACAGTGGTTGTGGAGCCTACCTAAAGACAAACAGAAACACCTTGCTAATTTAGTGTAAAAACAGCCATATGAGACAACACTTAAGTGAGCAAGTGGGGCTGCATTCCCATAACACTTTATTTATGGGCCCTAAAATTTGAATTTCATATAATTTTCACACAGCGCAGTTTTTTTCAACCATTTAAAAATGTAAAAATAATTCTCAGCTCCCAGGCATAATAATAATTGGTCACAGCAGGAAGCAGGCCACATTTGGTCTATGAGCCACAGCCTGATTCCTGATCTAGACTACCAAAGTGTGTCAACAAACAACTTCACATCCCCCCCTCCCCGCAGGCCTCCAGCAGTAAATATCAGCGGATTGATCCTGTTTATCTTTCCTTCTATTCAGGAGAACTATTCTATGTCTTTGAAATACTAATTAACATTAGATTAGCATCTAATTAACACATCAAACAGGGTAGATTTAACTAGTTGTTCCAAGGGCATATGAGAGCTTCAGCATGAATTAAGATTTTCTTTCTCAAAAAAAAAGGTAACAACCTATAAATGAAGGTCTGTGTGTGGTAAGGAGACTTCTAGTAGCAGAGGACATTCACTTTTAAAATCTACAACGAGGGACAAAACCACAGTCCACCAAAAAAAGACAGGGGTGGGGGGATGACCCTGAGATTGAACCTTCTTCAGAAGTCCTCTCATAGGTGATGTCCCCTCACTGATACAAGCCCAAGCAAAGAGAAAGAACAGTAACAGCAGCAGCTTAAACAGTCTTTGTTGGGGGAGGAAGACAGATAGAAAACACAGAATTACCAGCCCAAATATTACAGCCACTACTCTAGTATTTTCAAGGAACCTCTTTGGTTCAAGTTTTATTTTAGCAGTTACTCTGAAACCAGCTTCTATCTGTGGTTTTAAAAAATCCCCACAACCTCAACCACCTTTTAATTCCTAGAATGCCATGTAACTCTGTCTCCAGAAGCATTATTACAGAGTTCAGATACTGCAAGTTTCCCCAAAAAAACTTCCAATAAAAAGAAAATTAACTTCAAACAGACGTAGAAAATCAACTTCAAATGCTTCCCTGTGTTCAAAGAATTAGATGGAGTTTGGGCTGTGGGCCACGGGTATGGGATATAAGATACAGCCCATACACTGGAGGACCATTATATATAGAAAACCAGGATCTTTTACATGTTAACTCCAATCCCTGACTAACAACTCATAAATCATCCCTCCAGAAGATATAGTCTTATATAGACTACCTGCTACCCTACCACGTCCTGAAACCACAGAAATATGAAAGACTAACTTTATCAGGAGCCAAACAATTAACAATTTCAGGAGAAAGAGGACCATCCAAGCCCAGAAATTAAGACTTCAACATGAAATAAGTCTCCAGGAATTTTTGTCCACTGATACCGTTCCTGGTCAGACCTGTGCTTTGGTAGTATTTTTGTATTTACTGGGCATGTATAACAAGGCCATCAACAAGACTCTGGACTAAGTCTCCTTCTACAAGTTGGGCAGAAGGCAGGATACTACCAGGCTAATATGCAATCATCCTATTACTTAAAGATCCTAAATTGAAAGTTTTCTTAGTAAGGAGTGGTAATTTCCCAGATTGTACACACACACACACACACCCCGCCCGCCAAAGACATGGCCTTCAATCATGATCTACTACTCCACAGAGCTTCCTTGGTCCAAGACTCTCTAAGAAACCTTCTAGAGAGAATAAGAAATAGAGTATGAGGGGCGCCTGAGTGGCTCAGTGGGTTAAAGCCTCTGCCTTAGGCTCAGGTCATGATCCCAGGGTCCTGGGATCGAGCCCCACATCGGGCTCTCTGCTCGGCAGGGAGCCTGCTTCTCCCTCTCTCTCTGCCTGCCTCTCTGCCTGCTTGTGATCTCTGTCTGCCAAATAAATAAAATAAAATCTTAAAAAAAAAAAAAAGAAATAGAGTATGAGCTAGAAGTTACCAAAACATGTAAAAAAAAGACTCAGTGGCACAGGAAGGAACAAACAATTGGGTCTCTATGGCTCTGGGGGCCTGAGCCATACAGGCTTCTATGCAATTAGCAAAGAATTTGTCAAGATGAATCAAACTACCAGCTGACAGAATGGTGAGGAAGGGGCCGCCCAAGCTGAGGGCAATTCAAAGAGACTTTCAAATAGCTACTCAACATGTCTGGTGAGCATTATTTAAATTTGATGGGAAAGCTTCAAAATGGTTCTTTCCAGCTTTCAAATCTCCTTTCTGATCTGCCAATCTTAAGAGAGGAAAAGGGAAGCTATGAAGAAGTGCATCTTCTGTGCTGTAAAGCTCAGTGCCACACGCGAGTGCTCCAGTACATAAACTTGCCTGTTCCCATGCGGTCTCTTCCGAAAACAATGGTGAAAAGCAACTGGGGTGAGTTGAGGATATGGCTAAATTAATCTCAGCAGGGGAAGCGCAGTAGAAAGCTCCTGATTCAAAGCAAAACCAATTCACAAAAAGCGGGGATCATTTCACCAATAATTCCAGCTCCACAATGAAGTCTGTCACAGAGCACCTGACTTCCCTAAGCAACCTGTGAGGAAGTCACGAAGCCATAAAATACGATAACTGCTAGAAAAAAAGTCATCATTAGGTCAAAAACTAGTTAAGAGAATAACTGAAAGCTGGCTCTATCCACCATCATAGGGTGACAGTGACAGACAATGGAAAAGAGAAAGCACTCAACAAGGTTATATGTGCTAAAGAGTCCCTTCTCCAGATAGCAGCTACTTAGTCTTTGAAAAGAGATGTCAAAGCATGATGTCTCTGCTCAAAGCCCTCTGCTGTGGGTTAAACTGTGTCCCTCAAAAAGATATGTTGAGGGGCGCCTGGGTGGCTCAGTTGGTTAAGCATCCAACTCTTGATTTCGGCTCACGCCATAATCTCAGGGTGGTGAGATCAAGCCCTGTGTGGGGCTCTGTGCTGGCGTGGAGCCTGCTGAAGATTCTTTCTCCCTCCCTCTGTCCCTTCCCACCTCAAGCACTGGCTCTCTCTTAAAAAAAAAAAAAAAAAGATAAGTTGAGTACCATACCTGCGAATGTGACCTTATTTGGAAATAGTACCTTTGCAGATGTAATCAAGTTAAGATGAGGTCATACAGGATTAGGAGGGTCCCTATATCCACTGACTGGTGTCCTTAAAAGAATATCATATGAAGACATAGAAACACACAGCAAAAGCCTGTCATGTAATGAAGGAGGCAGAGACTGAAGTTATGCTGCCACAAGCCAAGGAACACCAAGAATTACTAGCAACCACCAGAAGCTAGAGGAGACAAGAAAGGATTCTTCCCTAGAACCTCTGGAAGGAACAGGGCTCTTTGGCTCTGCTGACACCTTGATTTTGGACTTCTAGCCTCCAAATCTGTGAGAGAATACATTCTGTCATTTTAAGCCATTACAAAATGTTTCAGACTTCTCTCTATCTGGCTAACTTCAGCTCCTACTGTTCCCTCTCTAGTCACTCCACTCAAGCCACACTAGCCTCTTCCCTGGTCCTTAAAACCCTCCCACCACCGGGCCTCACCCCATCCCAGGATGGTCCTGCTTCAGGCCTTTGCAGATACCATTCACTCTTCGGAAAGGGTTCTCTCTCCCCAAGAATCTGCAAGGCTGTTCCCTCAATCTCCCCTCAGGGCTCTGCTCAAGTTCCCTTATTGGCAAGGCTCTGCCTAATTACCCTTCAGCATCTCTATCCCCACCCCATACACCCTATTCGCCTGCCACTGCTTTATTTTTCTCCATAATACTTAAGACAAGCTGACATAAATATCTTGCTTAACCTTTAAAAGATCCATCTCCCTCCATAATGTTAGTTCAGTAACAGCAAGACTTTTTCACTCCTGAATCACAGCACACCCTATTGAGTGAATAAACAGATTCTATCAGGAAAGGTGAAATTTTACTCAAAACTGGCTGTGTGACAAGAAAGGTTTCTACTAATTAAATGGAACAACAGAAGCTTTTGTAGATGAAGGGCAGGCTCAAGGTTGAGCTCTGAGGGGGCTAGGAGACAATCTCTGTGCCAGGTTTTCTTAGGTAGACTGAGAAGCTCACCACAATTCCTGTGCAGATGAGGGAAAAGGTAAACAATTTTAAAGATTCCTTTCTATCTAAATAAATCAACTCTTACCTATAATTTTTGTCCCCAGCCACACACACACCCCTGGAGAAAGTGATTTAGCTTCAGAAATAGCCAAAGCCAATTTAAACATACCTCCCTCCACCTCTGCATTATTACACACATTTTTGGTTTGGGGGAGGCTGGTGGGAAGGGCGCAGCAGGAATATCTGATAATGATAATTTCATCTTGCAAATATACAAACTACTTAGGAAGAAAGCCTCTGACCACCACATTCCTAAAAAGCAAACAAAAACATTTCAAATAAGCCAGGAGCTTTAAAACAACTTTCTTAGTAAGTACTCCAAGGCTTTTAAAATGGCCTGAAGTTAACACTCCTCCTTTCCTCATTTACATCTTCAAAACTTTAAACAAAAGAGGAAGAAAATGAAAGTCTTTCTTTACCTTGGGTTTTGGCCCCTGGTCCTGCCAATCCTAGGGATGAATCACAGGATTCCTTGAGAGGTGATCTGATTGGTGTTTCAGCTTCAGGGGTCTCAAAATTACCTTCAGAATCCGAGCTGCCAAGGGGGAAAAATGAGGAATTACCACTTTCAACGGTATTTCCGACACCCTTTACAGTCTACATATGGAAAGAAACTAAAGTCCAGCATTTTTGCCTAACTTTACAACCCACTAGTCCCAGCAGGGACTGGCCTGTGGGAGCTCACCATGGGATTTTCTTGCTGGGCCCTCCTCGGCCTTCTGCCTGGCATCCTGTCTCCCAGATATTCCTCCATCCTCCGGAGCTTTTCTCCATAACGATTTATTTCCGAGGTCATCCTTTCTTCTGATATCCCCCCCAAAACGCTTTTCAACAGACTCCTTTTCTAACAAGAACTCCTTCTCATAGGCTTAAAAAAATTAAGATTGCCCCCTCCTCCTAAAAATTAAGTCATCTCTCGTCATGGGTCTTTTTTCTTAGGCAGGCCTCTACCTGTTTGGAACTCACTCGGCCCCAAGCTGAGAACACGGTCACCTGCCTTCCTCAGTCACTCGGTGACAGCTCAGCAAAGACCACCATTTCTCACCAGCTGGCAGGGGCCTGTCATCACGCGACCTTCTTTACCAAGGCTGCATTTTCGGGACACACAGGGACACCAGGAGGGCCTGGGAGCGACCCCCAGGGAGGGCCCCAAGTTCTACGGGTGTGATCAATGACACTGTGTGTAGGGGCGGGGGCGCGGGGCTCAAAGCTTAAGAGAAAGTGACTGAAGCAGACCGGGATTCGGAAAGACTGCAGATGCCGGGTTAAGTTCTCAATCAAGCTCATACTGAAACGGGGGAAAGGTAATACCGGACAGAACATCCTGAACTTTCGAATGCACAGCGGGGACCCTGTTACGGGTAGGGACGCAGCATTGCGATGATAATGGTTACGCGGCTGAGCGACCACACACACGCACACAGAATGAGCCGCAGATGGGTGGATGGCAGCACGTCTGCATCTCGGCAGGGATGCGTGTACTTGCCTGAAACTCAAGGATTTGGTCTCGGCTTGCGAGTCCTCCTCCTCGGGGTCGCCCTCTGGCCCTCCGGCCTCGTCCTCTCCGGCGCCCCCGCCGCGCACCGCGGACCAGGTCCATTTCGCCCACTGCACTGGGGACAGGATCTGCCAAGGGCTGAACGCCATGAGCGCGGCTCCTCTGGCTCCAGCTCCTAGGAGTAGGGGAAGGGGGAGAGCCTTTTTTCCCTTTCAAAATGGAGGGAACGGGTGACAGACGCCTGTAAGCGTTTCCAGCGGAGGCGCGGATGTGGTTAAACTAGCGCCGTCGGGGGCCCGGGTGGAGCGCTTCCTCTCCGCCGGCAGGCAACGCTGCTTCCTCCTCGTCCTCTTTCCCGCACTGTGCGGCCGCAGCCAGCCCCGCGCCGGCGACTCCCGCGGGTAAGATGCCTCTCCTAGGGCCTCCTCAGGACCCGGCCCGCGGCGCCTGGGGCTCGGGTCTCGGGGTCTCTGGCTCCCGCCTCCCGGCCGGCGGGGCGCGCATCAGCTGCCGCGGGAGCCGCGCCCCAGGAGCCGCCCCCTTGGACCGTACTATTAGCGCGCGCGGGCGGGGGCGGCGGCGGCGCCGGGCCTTTGAAGTCCTCAGCCCGCCCGCCCGATCCCCCCGCCGCGGAGCCACTCTGGTAGCGCCCGGACTGCGGGAAGTGGGCTGCGGGGCTGCGACGCTGGCGGGCAGAGCACCCAGGCGCCCCCAACAGCTCCGTCAGCTGCAGGGGTCGGGAAGATCCTTTTTCTGGGTCCGCGGACCCCGGACTTTTCCTCCTTCCCTTCTTATTTTTTCATCTTGTTACTGTGACTTAATGGCGTTGTGACATTGAACCGCACAAAAGTGAAGCCCCGTTTTTAAACACACACACACACACACACACACACACACACTCACTCTCTCTCTCTGAGGCCGCTGTTGCCTGAGGTTTCTCTCTCTCCCTGACATTGACAGCGTGGAAGATTTCAGCCTGTTCACCTCCGACCCTGTCACTCCCAGGATTTGGAAATTCCTCAGCAACGCTACAAGAGTAGCCAAGCGTTGGAATTGTAGATGTTTTGTCCCTCCCCAAACCGCAGTCGTGGGCGCTCTGGGGCCAGGTCTCTGGTAAAGGGTGCTCAATTACCCTGTGAAATTATAGCCTGATCGGTTTCCCATTCTCTTTTTGAGGCTTTCTCTTCATAACTTCTAAGTCTCTGATTTCTGACTTAGTTTGCTGCTTCAGAAGTACGCCAACAGGCCTTGTGAAGGCAGCCTTCAAAATAAAAACGCTCTTTATGTTGGAAGGCAGAAGAAAATAGCAGAGCTCTCCTCGGATTTTCTTCATTTTCCATATAGGGATCGCTCGCCTCAGAATTTCCAGTGCACCAAGGAAGCCGGCTCCACAAACCACAAACACCAGGCTTCACCATCTCATTGCCTGGGTAGGGCGTTTCTTGTACTATTGTAATTTCCCAGAGTTGCGATGAAACTGTGAGGTGACTTCAGCTTCTCACAGAGAGAGCAGCTCCAGAATTTAGGAACAAAGTCATGCTGAAACTGCAGGAGGCCTCCCATCTCCCCTGAAAGGGGTTGGCACTGGCGAGGAGTCATGACTGTATCACACATTCGGTAACAAACACAGAAGCAAAATTAAGGCAAGATAAGGCATGGCAAGTAGTCTTACCGTAACAGAAGGGCAGAGGTTTGCCTGAAGTCTAGATAAAAGGGTTGGGGGTGTCAGGATGCTTTAGAATTCATCCAGCTCCTTCCCAGAGAGAAACACAACTGTCATGACTATTCTAGAGACAACAACAATGGGAAGCAAGCAGGAGTCTTTTTTTTTTCTTTTTACGTCCACATGAAATACATCACAATATTATCCAATTTTTTGTATTTTTACATGTATTTTATATTTATATTTACATGTATTTTACATGTATTTTTACATTTTTATGGTTCACTGTTTAAACATTCAGGTTGTAATGTCCCCTAGGTTCCTGGATTTCACACAAGTGTTCTGTTGCCTGGAAATCATATTACCCCATGTAAATCAGTAACTGGCATAACCTGGATCCTGTTCATTCTTCTTCCTGAGTAGTTCTCAAATTTTTTCAATCCTCTGCATCCCCACTGTAACTAACATATAGATCCCACACTGTCC
>RCUC01160198.1:0-104168 GCA_003697995.1 Taxidea taxus jeffersonii | reverse complement strand
AAAAAAAAAAAGTGGAGAGAACATCCTTGGGCTGGAGATTAGATTAAGCCCAGTACTAGATTTGGGGTGTATTTTGATCTATTAGAAGAAGTTGTACCCCAAATTTTTAAGAAGAGTAAAAACCCTATGTGTATACAAAGAATAAAGTTAGATACAGTGAAGGATAAAATATGACTATAATAATAAAGGTTCAAAAAGGATTTTTTTAAAGAAAGTATTAAGATAAACTAGTTAAAAAACGTTAAAAGAGGAAAGGGTAAAAGTTAAAGAAATTAGCAGAAGAGAAAAAAAAATTTATAAATTAATTAACTTTGCAAGACTAAAGATTCATGGGGAGAAAGCCATGAATTCCATGCTTTGCTTTCTCCTCCTCTGGAATTCCGCTGTTCTCGCTTGGCTGGATTTCTTTTTGATCTTCTAGGGGAGGGGCCTGTTGTAGTGATTTTCAACTGTCTCTGCCCCAGGCGGAATTGCACTGCCCTTACCAGGGGCCGGGCTAAGTAATCCTCTCAGGTTCGCTGTCGGGGCCTTTTGTTCCCTGAAAGCTTTCCATAGAGTTCCGGAGGATGGGAATGAAAATGGGGGCTTCCCAATCTCCGGTTCGGAGGAGCCGAGAGCTCGGGGCCCCAGTCTTCAGTGCGCCTTCAGAGAAAAGCGCTTAATCACTCCTGTCTCCCCAGCCTCCAGCCGCACTTGGAGAAAATCACGCGCAATCATTCCCGTCTCACTGGCCTCTGGGTGTGCTCCGAGGTCACCCAGCCTGTGACCAAGCGTCTCTGTCTCTGGCACAGAGTCCCACCTGGAGTCTCCGAACCCTGCAGATCTCTGGGCTCGGAGTCTCCCCAGATCTTGGGGGGCCCCACACACAGAGCACCAGCCTGTGTCACAGATTACGGTTCAAGGTAACCCCGAGTTGAGAGTTCACTCCTCGGCTTTGTCTCTGCAGCTGGCTTCCCCGCTTTAATACCTGTGAGCTCTGCAACACTCAGACACCCGCAATCCTTCTGTGACCCCGCGGGACCTGAGTCCACGCTGTCCCTGCGAGGTCTTCACCCCAGGTTAGCCTCTGGAGCGATGTCCCTCCATGGAGCAGACTTTTAAAAGTCCTGATTTTGTGCTCCTTTGTTCTGCTTCTTGCTGGGAGCTGGCCCCTCCCCCCGGGGTCTATCTTCCCATGGCGTTGGATTCACTTCTCCACTGGTCCTACCTTTTAGAAAGTGGTGGATTTTCTGTTTCTAGAATTGTTGCTCTTCTTCTCTTCACTCTCCTGTTGGATTCGTTGGTGTTCAGAATGGTTTGATAGGCTATCTAGCTGATCTCCTGCTGCCTGATGTCGTCTCAGCCTGCTACTTCTACACTATCTTGACTCCTCCCCTGATTTTGTGTTTTGAATTTCCTACTTCATCATCCAAGAACAAAATGAAAACTTTGTCAATAGAACACACTGCCTATTATAATTTCTAAAATTATACATATTTCTTCATACAAGAAAATCTGTAGGAATCAAATTGCTGATATTTGATTCCTATACTTCATATTTTTAACACAGATTATTTCAACACAGAATATTTGAAACTGGTAGTTTCTTATGAGATTTTGATGATTAATTTCTAATTGACTCATTATTTTATATTGAGAAAACTAGAGCCTATAAAGATTGAAGAACGAATCCAAAGTCTATTTGGATCTATTTCTAGACAGTAATATATAATTAGAATATTAAATATTAGATTTACAAGAATATAAAGATAATGCATATTACAAAAATAAAAAAAGTTTTTATAATTTTTCTCAAACTATATTTTAATTGAGATATAATTCACATACTATATAATTTACTCATTTAAATTATACAGTTCAGTGAGTTTTCATATAGTCACAGAGTTATGCAACTGTTACCACTATTTAATTCCAGAAGAATACCATCCCCCCCAAAATACTATATCTGTCAGCAATCACTCCCCATCCTTCTCTGGCAACCATTAATCTACTTTTTGTCTCTCTGGATTTGCTTATTCTGAATATTTCATATAAGAGGAATCATAATATCATCTTTTGTATCTGGTATTTTTTCGCTTAGCATATTTTTAAAGTTCATCCATGCTGTAACATTCACCAGATTTTTTCCCCATTTTTTAAAAAGATTCCATTCATTTACTAGAGAGAGAGAGATCACAAGAGGGAGGAGGGTCAGAGAGAGAAGGAGACACCCCACTATTCAGGAAGCCCAATGCAGGGCTCAATCCCAGAACCCTGGGATCATGACCTGAGCCTAAGGCAGACACATAACTGACTGAGCCCACAGGTGCCCTTTTTTGTCCATTTATATGACTGAATACTATTCTATTGCATAGACATACCACTTTTTTTATTCATTCATCAATTGGTAGACATTTGGTTTGTACTTTTGGCTATTATGAATATTGCTGCAATGAATATTCTGTATAAGTTTTTGTATGGATAGATGCTCAGTTGTCTTGGGTATATACCTAGAAATGAAATTGCTGGGTCATATAGAAACTCTGCATTTAACTTTTTTTTTTTCCTAAGCAGCTATATCATTTTATATTCTCATCAGTAATGTGTGAGAGGGTCCTTATTTCTCTACATTCTTCCCAATGCTTGCTATTATTAGAGTTTTTAGTTCTAGCCATTGTAATATGTATGAAATAGAATCTCACATTGATTTTGATTTGTAGTTCTTTAATAACTAATGATGTTGATCATACTTTCATGTGCTCATTGACCATCTATATATCTTCTTTGGAAAATGTCTATTCAAATCCTTTGCCAATTTTTAAAAATTAGGTTATTTGTGTTTTAGTCATTAGCTGAGTCATTATACATTTTGAATACTAGTCCTTTATATAGATGTTTGCAAATATTTTTTCCCATTCTGTGCGTTGTCTTCCACTTTTTTATAGAGTGCTTTGAACAAAAATTTCCAAGTTTGATGAAGTCCAGTTTATGTATTTTTATTTTGGTTGCTTGTGCTTTTTGTGTCAAATCTAAGAAATCATTGTGCAAATCGGAGTCACAGAGATTTAGGGCTCTGTTTTATTCTAAGAGCTTTATAATTTTAGCTCTTACTCTTGGGTCTTTGATCCTTTTTCAGTTCATTTTCTAATATGTTGTGAAGTAGGAGTCCAGCTGCATTCTCTTGCATGTGTATACCCCGTTGTCCACAATTATTGAAAAGATTATTCTTTCCCCATTGAATTGTCTTGGTACTTATTAACTATATTACACTGCTATGTTGGACCTCAGCACCACATACTGCTAAAGTAGTTTTCTCTTGTGTGTCTGTGATCCCCTTTCTTTTCTGGCCTCAGCATTTGGGTTCAGCCACAAATAGAAGTCATCCTGAGGATTGTTAAGGATGTTTTAAAAGCTACTTGAAAGTATTCCATTGTTTTTCCACTCATTGTCCCATTGCTCTTCTCTATTCAGTATTTGTTCATCAAAAGAAGTTGTCAGAAGACTTGAACAAAGAAGCTGCAGAACTGCCTCAACTGAGATGTGGTCCTCTTCCTTCAAGTTTGTTTGCCTCTAATCCAACCCAGAAATCTTGATTTCCCAAACACCACTCATTAAGAGTGAGATTGCAGTGTCTCAGGACTAGTCAGCCCATACTCTGACACCCAGGAAAAAGATAAGCTGGAAAAGGCTCCAAAAAATACCCAATGGAGAATAAAGAACAACCTTTTCCCAAAAGCAATTAATACAGAAAAACACCTCCTTGTTTGACTTTCCCATTATGGCACAAAGACAAATTTTCTAAATGAAATTACTTGAAAAAAGTTAATGACTCAAGAGTATATGATCACCAAAAAATATACCAAAATGCTGATAGCAGCTTCTCAGAAAAAATCATCTTTTTTAGTTTGTGGGTTCTGTTCTCAGAGTAAATGCTTGGGGCTCTAAAGACTGTGGGGTTCATTAAAGAAGTATACTTAGACCAGGTGAGGACATCTGGATTACATTTGTGGCTGAAAGCACCCCAAACTGTGTTGTATTTAGAAACAATGATACTACTGTATCACAGTCACAACAATAAATACTTAAGCAAATTATTTGTTACGTAGCACACATTTAATAATTATTATTATTTCTTGTGTCAATCCCAGCTCACCAGTTGTCATGAACTGACTAGTTAATAACTGTGTAGATGTCTCTCATGGCTTTAAAATATTGACAGCTGGGGACGCCTGGGTGGCTCAGTTGGTTGGGCAGCTGCCTTCGGCTCGGGTCATGATCCCGGCCTCCTGGGATCGAGTCCCACGTCGGGCTCCTTGCTCAGTAGGGAGCCTGCTTCTCCCTCTGCCTCTGCCTGCCACTCTGTCTGCCTGTGCTTGCTTGCTCTCTCTCCCTCTCTCTCTGTCAAATAAATAAATAAAATCTTAAAAAAAAATATTGACAGCTGATTAAACTGACATTTTCTAAACAACCTTAAGAATTATTTTTCATTTAATCTAGAAGTTTCGTTAATAGATTAAAACAAAAATCTAAGTTGACAATGAGATACCAATACATGCCCACAAGAATAGCTAACATTTTGAAAACTTATAATACCAAACATTGAGGAAAATGTGAAGCAATTGAAATTGTGAAACATTGCTGGAGGAAGTATAAATTAGTAAAATAATTCAGAATACGGCCATTACAAATTAGAGCTAATCAAACACTGATTCCATGATCCAAGAATAATTAGTTCATATGACCACCAAAAAAATGTATAAAAATATTGATAGCAGCTTTTGTTATAACATCCCAAACTGGAAACAACCCACATCCAATAGTAATAAAATGGGTAAATGAATTATGTGTGCTCATAAAATAAAGAATAGATTTTAACCACAGACAGGCAACCACATACTCTCCCAGACATTATAGTGATCAGAAGAAACAGACATCAAAAAAAATACACTATATGGTGCTATTTATATTAAGTTCAAGAACATATAAATCTAATTCAAGATGTTAGAACATAGAAATCAGAGTAGTGATTACTTTGGGGGGAGGTGTTGGCTGAAAAATGAGGACAATTCTTTGGTATGAGAATATTCTGTCTTGAGCTGGGTATTATATAGGTGTATAGACAGGAAAAATAGATCAACCCATGCATTTCTAATCAATGCATTTTATGTACCTCTTTCACATATAATAAACTTCAGTAAAAAAAAATTAAACAAGGTGGGAGAAGTGGCCCAGGGAAGTAGAGAAACTTTCAAACCTGTTTTAACATGAAACAAAACAGTACCTCTCATCCATCTGTAAGAAACAGAATGAAGAATTTAAAACTAAGGAGCCTGAACACATTTGGTCTGAGAAAAAGATGTGATGAGGATATCAGACATCATTCCCACTCCCTACTCCCAATTTGAGTCCCTGCATCCTACTGTTTCAACTCCAAGAAATAAAATGATAAACACAAATTATCTGGTGCAGATGCAATCGAGTTCTTACTTAAAATCATGGGATGTGACAGAAAACTAGAGCCTAAAATTTCTAGAATTCATTTCTTTTGCTCTTCCACACTCACTTTTCATCCAAAGAATCAATCAATATTCAAGTTCAGCCACTCTAAAGCAAGTCATATGTTAATTCAATTCTACTTGAATGGCTTTTACATAATCCCTAGGCAGGGACCTTGTCAAAATCTTTGCTCAGTACAATTCCTGAGACACTGCTGACATTCAGTTGAGTGTATAGTATAATTAATATCATAATAACAATAAGACACAAGGAAAATGCACACCTCTTGCAGTTTGCAGAAGTACCGGGCTGCAGCTAACACAGAATTTTAATTCAGAAGCAACAAAGAGAGATCAGAAGGCAGCAAGAGCAATTGGATTCAATAAATTCACAGACTCAGCCTAAACTCCGGGAAAAACCATACTTATTAGGCAAGCTATCCTATAGGAGACAAGTAAATTAAGCAAGATAATTTCCTGTTCCTAATGCATTTACTTGGCTACAGTGAAAGTTGATGTCTTAGTAGCTACATGAAGTCAAACCTCCTTCTGAAGGTAGAAGGGACTCGAAGTGTGTGTGTGTGTGTGTGTGTGTGTTTACATCTACGTACCTATGTCTGTGTATATTTGGAAAAGATCAGCCTGGGGCACCTAGGTGGCTCAGTGGGTTAAAGCCTCTGCCTTAGGCTCAGGTCATGATCCCAGGCTCCTGCTCAGCGGGGAGCCTGCTTCCCCTCCTCTCTCTCTGCCTGCCTCTCTGCCTGCTTGTGATCTCTATCTGTCAAATAAATAAATAAAGTCTTTAAAAAAATAAAAAGAAAGAAAATGATCAGCCTTACTGACGGGTAGGGTGAGAAAGGAAGAAAGAGTAATAAAATACTTCTGTGACTGAAAAAGATAATCTAATTAATGAAATGAGTTACACCTTTAGGTCCTTATTCCCACTACAAGAAGAACTGCTGGTATAATGAGGATTAATAAACCTTCCCTCAAGGTGCAAAGTTGTTGTTTTTTCCTCTGGAGAACAGCCAACATCTCTTCTCCAACCCTCAAGTTGGGAGCACACATCAGACTTTGCCAGCAAAAAGAAAACTACTCTGGCCTGCATTTCACATGAACACTTGTCAAAAAGCCCCAGGGCAAGGAGGATTTTCCCCAAATCCGGGTTTCATCTGAAAGGCTCCTTTTATAATCCTTAATGGGTGAGGCTCCCTGAAGAGCAACAGCAACATCACCAGAGAACTTAGAAAATGCCAAGTAACCCTGTTCTACCTCAGACTTACTGAATCAGAAACTCCAGGCCTGGGGCCAGGGAATCTGTCTTTCAAGAAGGCCTTTCAACAAGCTTGACACATGCTTATCTTTAACTTGTTTCCCTCAGTTCCACATCCTCTTCCACCCCCTCAAAAAAACAAAAACAAAAACAAAAAAACTGGTCTGGTCTCTTCTTCAGCAGCTGCAAGTCTCTCTTCTTGCCCCATTACCCCATTACTTTTTAAAAATTATCCTTCAGGGTTGAGCCATCATTCCCACTTGCCACTTCTTTACACAATATTATTCAAACAAGATATACTCTCCCACTAGTGATCATCAGTATGAAAAAAAAAAAGTTTTTCTGTCCCCAAATCTTGCCAGTATCTACTGAATTGTATTAAGGCCATCACACAACATATAGATCTTCTGGAACCAGTCCTCAACATCATGTTTTAGATCATCCCTCTGCAGCCATACCTCAGTCCCCAAAGCCCAAATCTCCTATATAGTATAGGAGTTTGCATTTACAACTCCATAGAAGAGATTCTGTGGCTACATCATTATTGTATTTCTAGACAATAAAATGTGGAGGAAGTAACTCATATGTGACATTTCTGGGTCAAGACTTTTACGAAGCCAGTGTTCCTTTTTCCCTTCTACCTACTAAATGGATACAGTGTGGGGCTCCACACCAGGGGCAGTGGTTCTCAAACTTTACCATGGATCAGAATCATCCAGAGGGCTTTTAAAAGTGCTAATCACTAGACCTCACCCCTATAGTTTGTATTCAATAGGACTAGGATGATGTCTGAGAATTTCCATTTCTAATAAGGTCCTAGATGATGCCAGTCTCACTGGTCCTGGGACCACACTTGGAGAGCCACTGGCCTGAGCTATTGTTCTAAGGAATGGTGTAGCCAAAAGAAGGAAGCTGCTTCCCTGGGTGACCTTGGGGAGAAGAAATGTTAGCTGCTCAAGAACATCAACCTCATTCCATCTTTGTGCAAGACAAACTTCTATTAGTTTTGAGCCAATGTGCCCTTACCTTCTATTTTTAGCCATCATTCATTCTACTCTTAAATAATAAAATTGCCTAGAAAAGTGAATTTTGACATCTTTGAGATCTTATACAAAAGTATATTTGTAATATCCATTAATAATAAAACAAAAGACACTAAACAAAACACAAAACACAGACAAAAATGAAATGGTACACGTCTTAAATTAGAAATAACCAACTTGTAGTCTCTTTTGTGTTCTAGATTTTTTTCAGTGTTTATCTTCCCAAGGGTTTCAACAAGATTCTTATGAACTGCTTTTCATTAGTGCAGTATAACATCTTTTTCTGTCTAGTTTTCTGTCAATCAATGTCTTTTTGTGAGGCCACCAGGACAAAGCTGTGTCTAATTTATCTTTACTTTCCTGGCACCTAACACAGGGCCTGGCACGTAGTCAAGATTCAAAAAATACATTTGTGAGGTGAACGAAATAATAATAGTAAAATATGGCAAATGGACAAATGCATATTTTTAAAACTTGGTTTTGTCAATTGCCAGATCCTAGGTTATATTTAATTCAACAGATGTATTCAACAGGCATCATTGAGATGCTAGGTAAAAAACAGGAGACAGTCAAAGTCCCTCCTCTTAGAGTCTATCCCTATGAAAAGAGACATAAATAAGCAAATATTTTTAAAAATGCAATACAACCAAATAGAAACAAAACTAAAGTGAGACAACTAACAGTGAGGGTAGATTCATTAGGAAAATTAAAATAGGCTGCTAGTCTCTAAGATGCTTGACATAGACAAAAGTATTTGGCAAATTTTATCTGCATAAAAAAAGGGAAAATCTCCACTGTGCCAGTAACACTTATTAACAGGTCCCTATGTCAATAGTTTTCACATCACCAATGGTTAATTTGACGAAGCACATGGGATGCAGCAGACATACTGACTTGACTCTTCCGCCTCCTGTATGAGTACTCACCTCCCACAACTACCAGGGATGGAGTAAGAGGGTTGTAAGTCCAGTTAATATCGTCAGAGCTTTTTTAATCTCAGAAGGCTAAGGGTACCTGGGTAGCTCAGTCGATGAAGCTGACAGCTCTTGATTTCGGCTCAGGTCATGAGCTCAGAGTTCTGGGACAAAGCCCCACTTCAGGGTCTGCACTCAGCAGGGAGTCTGCTTGAGCTTCTCTCTCCCTCTCCCTCTGCCCCAATCCCAAAATAATTTTAAAAATTATCAAATCTTAAAAGGCTACACTGTGACTATATTGCCCCTATTTTGCAATCTGATATACTTCCTCCTCATCAGTTTGTTTTATAAATACCCAAACTGAAATGATAATTGATTAAGAATGTCATATGAGCTACAAGCCCCAGCCCACAGGTGAAATAGACTTATTTCAAGTCACTCAATGATCTAGATGGCCTTGGATAAGTATAAATTCTCTAACATTTCTAGATTCATTGAATGAGATGACAGTAGTGACTCTTTCTTAGGATTTGGAGGAAGATTACATGAGACAACTGCATGTAGAACACTTACATTCTAAACAAGCATTCAAGTTGTGCAATTGTAGCAAGGATAAGAGTATGTTCAGTAGGGGTGAGAAAAGGAGGCAGTCATAGTGAAAGAGTATCAGAGCTTGAAAACGTGGTGGTAAAACCACTCTGGAATTTGGAGTTTTACAATGATACTATTGTGATGAGTTGCTGAAAATAAGTTTGATGGAATTAAGAAGGGTAGAAATCAAAAAACTGTGAGTCAGGGTTTTAGGCGTTGAACACAACAAGGATAATGATAGAGGGTAGGAGTCAAGTGCTAAAGTTATTAAAAATGTGGAAAAGGGAAGTCAGCAGATGACTGTCAAAGAAGTGTTCTTTGCTCTTATAGCACCTAGTATTTTTCCTTTGTGTCACTCATCTAAGCTATAATTAATTAATTTATTAACACCCATCTGTAAGATAATAAGCTTCTTGAAGGTTAAGACCAAGTATATCTTGTTCCCAAGCAATTACATTTGCTTGTAAAATACAGAGCCAAACAAAAAGCCTAATTAATGTTGGATGGGTGGATGGATGCATGGATGGATGGATGGACGGACTGATGGACTACTTGGCAGATAAACCAGTAAGAGATACTATTAAAAATGAATGGCATTGAGATCAAAAGAAGAGAGCTTTCAGAGTGAAGTCAGCAGGATGATTATCTGTAAAGCAAAATTATACCTAAGAATCCAGGATGTCTTGGTGAGGGTTTGCTTATTTCCCACCTCCGTATTTAATCTCTTCCTCTGTCCCAGTTAATAAACCACATCTTTAGAAACTTATTTGGTAATTAATGATTAAAATAAGCATCCTGAGTGCTCCACCAAGCATACTACTAGAATCTCTTGGCATCATTTATCACCATGGCAATACACATAACATTTTAAAATGTGCATGACTTTGAGCCAACAATTCCTTTCTAGAAATTTATCTTATAATACACTAATTCAAGTATATGTGCTATGCATACAAAGATTCTCTTCACAACATTATTTAAGATACTAAAAAATATGACATTAAATATCACAAAATAGGAGATTTGTTAAATAAAAAAGCGATAACATTCATACAGTTGAATTTTATAAACCATCACAAATATCCTGACCTTTAAATATTCTCCATGATATACTGTTATATAAAAAATATGGATAAAACATGGAATAATCTATATAGGATGATTCCATTTTTTAAATACATTAATGTGTGGTGGGGGGGCAGGGGACAACTATTTCTGGATAGTACTCAGGAGCCTCTTCTCTCCTTTCTTTTCCTCTCCTGACACTCCCTGCTCTAGCCATGTCTTCTTATTAAGGGAGAGTGGCCCTTGGTGAGACATAATAAAAAGATTTTGGACATAACATACAAATATCTGCCAGGAGAAACGGTCACCACTAGCCAGAAAAGTACTGGTTTGGTTTGTGGATATTTCACTCTGAAGACTGGAAGGCTCTCCAGTTTTCTCCAGCTCTGTAGAGCTCAGGAAAGAAGGAACAGGCCCTGTCCTCTGTCTCTAGGTGACATCTAAGCACCTGAGCATCAAGTTTTCAATAAGATTTATAGGTATGACCAGGAGCTTATAGAGGAGGAGAAGGAGCAAACCAGAGTGAGAGGGATGGGATCTCTGTGATTATGTCCCAACTGGGATCTGTCTGAACTGGCAGGTGGCATGAATTAAAAGAAACGCTTTGCTCCACCCTCGGGACTCCAGAGGTAAGTGTATCAGTACTGGTCCTCCTGGTATAATGAAGTGGTAAAATATGTATGTTTACATATGTAATTGCATATGCAAAAAAAAATCTTAAGATACAAACCAAGGTGTTAACAGTGATTGTTCTCGCAGAGTAGATGGTTCCATTTTGGTAGAGAGAGGTGCTAGTGAGATGCAGATCAGAAGGAAATGGAGATACAAAGGGAGGGAACGGTTTATGGCAATTATGTCCCATCATTTAAAAATGAAGAGGGATTTTTTAAAAGATCTCAACCAAACCATAGCTTGTTCATACATTAATTGGGCCCAAGGAGGGGAAAGTCAGTTGGACTTTCCTAAGGATGGTGAATCTGTCATTAGCGTTGCTCCCAAGTTTGGAATAAAACAATTCTGAAATCTTCCTTCCAAGAAAAGCAATTGTTCCACCTTCTTGGAAATGACTATTTAGCTGTGCGAACAAATGAAACAGGCGTATCATAAGTTTTCACAATCACTTACACAAAGAGAAAAAGGAAATCACACAGCACACCTCCCACATCCAACACTCTATAGATTAGCTCTATTCATCCACACAGCACAAGAATTCATACTATTACCACCTAATTTAAATAATTTGAGTACTTTCAGAATGAATTCTGTGATTATCCATAGTATTCAAAGACTCCCAGCTTATAGCCTTATAAGCACAAATTACTCCTTTTACATAAGTGGACTCCCAAGGCTGTAGACATTAAAGTCACAAAGATTACCACTTAATAACTAGCTACAAAACTCTATATTCCTATTTCTACACTAGATTGCAAGTGCTCAGAAGTCCAGATGGAGTCTTTTTTTTTTTTTAATCTAATTTCCTATAGCACTAAGTAGAGTGCACTACCAAGAACAGACACTTATTTCAGTCTGAAGACTATATCCATCACACAGAGGTGACAGGTAACTGCTCTTCCTTGGGCTTTCTGGCCATAATTTTTTTCACTTCTTCACTGATAAAGCGTAATATCTTAATTCTCTATTCATCCAGTAGCTGTTTTTTGGAAGCTTAATTTATCAGGATATTTACTACAATGTGGAAAAAGGAGAAGAGGCAAAAACTCAGCTAATAAATTTGGTTCTTCTAAATAACTTTATAGGAAGGTTGGCTGGACATTATGTGTTTAATTCATGGCCCACGTGATTCCTTCCCCCAGATCATGGGGCCAAGACTTGGTTAACTAAGACTTGGCTCTTGTCAGGGACTCACTAGGCCTCTTAAGTTTCTCTCATAGTTTCTGGAATTGCCCCTACCACTGATCAGACAGAATAGCAAGTGCCTAACCACAAAATCACCCAAAAAGTGGGTATAAGTTGCTCTTATATTGAAAGAGCTCTTATCAGACATTAGGTTTTTAGAACATAATTTTTAAAATATTGGAATTTATATATTTTGTTTATTTCAACACTCACTCATGTTCCATTTTTTTCTATAAAACAGCTTCCCCATACTTCAGCCAGAGAGCATGACTCTAAAATGAAGAACTCGTGACTGGGTGTGGGAGGGAAAAGACTAAAATTAGAGAGACCAACAAGCTCTAATATTAGGGATTTATTTCAAAAATGCCACCTCTAATGAGAACTAACAAAGAAATTCTCTAAAAATGAATTGACTTGCTTAGCAGGTTGGAGTTCTGTCCTGTCCTAACGGGAGAAATGGCTAGCCTTTCTGGATTCTTTTTGAAGTTGTACAGCCAGGTTCAAAAGAAAAAAGAAGCATTCACCCATAATCGTGTACAGAAGAAAACTTCATATTTTGTCTGAAGACAGAAGAGATTGACCAGGACAGAGACAGGGCAAAAATAAGGAAACCTAGAGAGGTACTCTTGATCAGTCTGTTGGGCTTCTAAGCTGGTCTCCAGTTTTCAGCTAAATAGTTAACACACAAACAGAATTAGATGTCACACACTGCATTTAGATGGGATACTGTGTCACCATGGTAACTGGTTTTGCTTAAACATAGCTCTGCATGTACGCAGTCCAAATTAGCTACAGAAGAGACACACACACACACAATATTCCCAGAGCTTATGTAACATCCGCCTATCTGTTATATTTTTCTGAAATGGGGTATTTGAGTTCATGTTTGTAAATGCTCTTTCTTTAAAACTTTCCTTTCTAAGTAGTGTGCCTCTGATCCCTCAGCTCTTAGTATCCTGGAAGCAATAGGACAAACACAATTTCAGGTAGTGATCAACATGTGAAAAGAAGAATTTGCGCATGCCCTTGTCAGGAAGTTCTGGGTGCTTGGAATACGGATTGTAAAACCTACCACTCAAGCTTCTTACCTTTCAAGTGCTATTTTATTTGGCTCATCCGTGTGGAGTATTTCAGATCATTTTTCTTGAAAGATGATCCCCAAATAGCATTCCCACCACACCCCCCGCCCCCGACTCCTCCTTGTGATAAAATTGCTAAGAAAACAACTTAAAGAAAATTGAAAGAACTTTTAAAAAGAAAGGAAGTTGCCACAACCTGGTATCCAAACCAAGAAATATTCCCAGCATTCTTCTCATGAGTTTCCCTTGAAGATTTATCTACAAGAAAGGAAAAATAACTTATTGGTTGAACTCCATTACATGGCACTGTTAAAAGCATGTGATTCTTTTTACTTGTCAAGTCTCTACTTCTGTTTTCTTCTTCTTCTCTCTCTCTGTTTTTTTCTGAGGAGAGAACTAAATATGATCCACTTTGGGGGAAATTACATCATTGGCTTCAAGACCACTCTGATTTCTGTACTAAAATGGCATAATGTCTGCAGTGTTAGTGAATATTTGTCTGAGAAGAGGGAAAATTAATCATATTTCCCCCACTGAACACCAGTGAAATTATCTTTCTGCTTTTGGCTTCAGGATGTATTCAGTTTGTCCAGTCTCCCTTTCATTTAAAGGAAAATAGCTACCATTTAATTGAGCCCCAAGTATGTACCCGGCACTTGGTGGGACATCTAGTACACCATGTCATTTAATTCTCACAAAGCCTTGCAAGGTGGGTGTCATTATCTCTACTGAAGAAAAGGAAATTGATGCTCAGAGGGGGTCTGAAAATTTTCCCCTATTTTACACAGCTTATAATTTGGCAAAGCTGTTATACAAATGCGGATTCCAGAATACATTTGCTCAGAAGATACTCAGCCCATTTACAGTGCTACTACTCAAAAAACAGCAGGTAAGGGCTCTTCAGCTTTGCATTAAGTTGGATCTGCTGAATTTTTTCATTAGAACGCTCTTCCCTCTGTTGGAGCATCAGTACTGCGATCCCCCGGGGGACCACTGGGAGGCAGTAGTAGTCTGAACCCAGCATCCCACCTTCAAGTCCTCACCATTGGCTTGCTTTCTCTATAAAGGGTCTCTATCTCGACAAGGAGCTGGATATATAATACTTTTTTTTCCTTCCTAAGATATCCAGAGTCGAATGTGCTGAAATATTTCTTGAAAATTGTTTAAGAACGTGAAATGTCCTGACTCTCGTATACAACGAGAAGAGGAAGATAGTTGTTGGTGCAAGTTTCTGACAGCGAGTCTGCAATAGCAGTGCCTGGGACAAGAACACATGTCCGTGCCACTGATGTGACAGATGCGTGGAGAAAGGGAATCCACAGATCCTTGAATGCCAGAGCTGGAGATGAGCCTCAAGCAAATCTCATCCAGTCATTGTCACTTCGTGTCTTGGAGAGCTTCTTAGGCAAGTGCCCCAAAAGTAGCTAAGGGAGTGGAATAGGGAAGACTCCAGGTGAGGCTCCCGGCAGTGCTTTCCAACCTTATGTTTTAGCCACAGTGTTTCCAGTTCTATCAGTTTTGGGGTTTCTGCACAAGATTTTTTTTGTTTAATTTTTAAAAATTTTTTTATAAACATATAATGTTTTATTAGCCCCGGGGGTACAGGTCTGTGAATCACCAGGTTTACACACTTCACAGCACTCACCATAGCACATACCCTCCCCAACGTCCATAACCCCGCCACCCTATCAAGATTTTCTTTTGTAAAAGAGACCTATAGCTTTAGAAATTTTGCATACTGCTTTGTAAGTGAGGAAACGGAGACAGAGAGGTGATCCCTTATATGATACTTCTTTCTGCAATGAATGAGCAGATTGTTGGGGCATATTCCTTTCAAATAGTGCAGATAGTCCATGATGCCCTGCAGCATCCCAGCCTAGTTCTAGAAGCCTGTGAAAAGGTATGGACATCAGAAGAAATAACAATCAGTGCAATAGCCCAAGGTCTAAGACTCAGCTCTACCACGATGTCTTGCTGTTACATGCTTTGAGACAAATCAATGACAGACAACCTGCCTTTATTTTCCTCTTTAAAATAAAAGCTGCAATATCAGCTTCCTTTATTAGAAACAGATTCAAAGGCCCTGTTGGCTGGGTGCTCTGTCAAGAAAGGGGCACAAGCTAAGGGCTAAAGGAAACAAAATTATATGTTAAGGAGAGTCATTTTTATACTATTAACTCAAAGCAGGAAGCCTTAATTCAGCCAGGGGATTGAAAAGATACTCGACTGAGGCCTGAACCAACCTCACAGTTCTTTATATGGGCAGGAATTAAAACCAGAATAACCTCTTTGTGGCAAACTCATGTGCAAAGTTTTCCTAGGACGAGTTTCCATAATTGGGGGCAACAGAATATTTTAGAAGGAGAAGCATCAGCTTTGGACATAGACATTGCCGAGTGTGAATCTAGCACTGCCAGTTGCTGATTGTGTATGCCCTTGACCAAGTTGTTCAGTCTTTGTGGACCTCACGTTTCTGTTTGGAAATGCTTGCGGGACTGTTTCAAGCATTAGAGAGAATACATGAGAGACATCTCACACGTGTCTGACATTATTATTCTTGTGTGTTCTTGTTGTTTTCTTTGTTATTGGACCTGAAAAATGGGATTCAGAGTTAGAGAGAAGCAACTTGAGTGATCTCTCCACAGATTGGAATCTTCTGGTTCTATAGCCAGTTTCATCTAGCCAGGAAATTGTTTTGACTACATGAAGAGAAAATTGCAGAAGCTTCTCAGCAGGAAAAAAGTTTCTTGAGTATAGGAATGAAGATGTGGTTAGAGTGGGGGCACAACTGTCAGGTATAAATTGTCTTTGCTCTGGGCTGTTAAGGAAAGGGAAATCATGGGGGCACCTGAGTGGCTCAGTCAGTTGGTGCATCTGCTTTCAGCTCAGGTCATGATCTCAGGGTCTTGGGATCGAGTTCTGCATCAGACTCCTTGTTCAGTGAGGAGCCTGCTTCTCCCTCTGCCTCTGCCTGCTACTCTACCTGGTTGTGCTCTCTCTCTCTATCAAATAAATAAGTAAAAATTCTTAAAAAAAATAAAAGAAAGAAAAGGGAAACCATGAACTGAGCTCCAATTTTGTGCCTAATGTTTGAGCCATCATGGGTCATCTTTTTTTTCACTGCAGGGTTTACTTGGTACAGGGCTAACTATTTGTAGAGCCCCCCTAGCTACTGCAACAGGTTGAGGACAGTGTCAGTTTAGAAGAAGAAAAAGCAGGAGAGAAAGTTAGCAGAGAAGTTGGAGAGGGAACCATCTAAGTTGGTGATGTTGCAAGTGTCACCTGCTATCCCTAGCACTCATTCAACCATGCAGCTTTCATGCAGCAGGTTGGAGCCTTCCTAGGGCCATTGTGAACTCCTGGAATAACTTTGTGTTGGACAAAGTTCTTTTGAAATTAAACTATCCAGGAAAATATGGTCTGAGGCAATTTTGTCAAGAAACCCCAGAGGCCTAGAGTTAGTGGATTCAGAGTAGCCAGGAGCCTACCTGATCAGCACTAAGGTTTAGATGCTCCAGAATTATTTCTGGGCCAAGGAAGCCAATTACAAGATGGCCTCTTACAGAAAATGAATGAGAGAGAGAAAAGACTTAGAAAACCTTCCTAAATTGACTGTGGTCATGAAAGCATGGAATTAGAGATTTTGTACACTTTGAGATTCTTCTAGAGTGAGAGGCAAGATAATACAGGAAAATGATATCTCCTATGAATATAACTTTTTCAATAGAGATTGTTGAAGGGCAGTTCCTTCACTCCCCCTGTTAGAAATCTATTGGGCTGATCATCCATTCCCCCATGAGGAGAAATTACAGTTTTGAAAATCTAAGCCATGTGGGTCTCAGGGTGTGGGCTGGCAGTGTGGGCCATACAGATTGAGGGCTAGAGCTGGTCACCTTGCTCAAAACGTGTCAGCCAGGCCCTTGAGTTCTCCCAGGACTGGTTGCTAATAGAATCTACAATGTTTCTTTTATAAAGTCTTGTTTCCTAGTTGAGGCTTTTTGGGCTATAATTACTTGCTAAAGATGACATTTTTCTTTTACAAGTAAGAGGCCTAAGATGGGTATATGAAACCACCCTATTTGAATAAGTGCATCAATTTAATATCTTGAAATAAACAAGGTTAATGAATTGGTGCATTCTGTGTAGTCCCTGAACGTAATTAAATTCAAACATTACCCAGGAGGGAGTCGTGTTGCTGACCGGCTTCCACAAGGACAGCACCAGGGAAAATAGCAGCCTACAGACTAATTATTAAATCTTACCTCTTCATGAGGGAGAAACAATGGATTAACCATTTTAAATCACATTGGAACTCAGGGTTGCTATGCACTTCTGTCATAAATATTTACCCAACACTCAGATTTCACTATGCTCTTTACAGAGTTAGAGTTTGTCCTGGGCCTTGCATACCTATGTTTCCTCAGGCTACATCATTGCCCAGGGATTTTTTTTTTTTTTTAATTTATAAATGGTATGTTCTCTTATCTTGGGCTCCTGAGTTGATTGGGGAATCTCCATTCCTTTTCCATCTCTCAATCTTGGGAGCTCCCAGGGAGTGTCTCATCAATGGCATGTTGAGCTATCTGACAAATGCCACCATCTTTCTGCTCCTTGTCCCTGTTCTGAGATCCCTATCTACATATCTGCTGCCTCGGCCATTAAAATCTTAAAGACCCCATAAAGACAACTCACCGTTGCTCCTACAGTCCTGTGCATTGTCTGTAGCAGTTGTCCACCAAAGTCAGGCTGTACCAACTCCATTGAGTGTGCAAGATCCATGTCCACTCATCCTCTAAGACTAGAGTTGTCAGATTTAGCAAACAAAAATACATAGAAGCAACCAATAAATTTTCCTGGAAATATGTCCTAAATATTGTATACAATATACTTAAAAAAATTGTGCATTGAAATTCAAATTTAATTCAGTGTTGCACAATTTCCCTGGCCACTCTATCTAAGACATATAGAAAATGTCTATTTCATTCACACCACAGTATCATAGAGGAGTTTTTATTATTTTTATTAGCCCCACTTTATTAAAGAGGACACTGGAATTTCCAATCTCAATGCATGAGTTGTACCTGAATGTCTGATTTTGGTCCTGGGCTCTTAAATCCTTCCTGTGCTGCTCAGTCTCTCTTCTGTACTGCTGCATGTATCATACCTCTATTAACTAGAGATCATCACACTGTCAAATGGGGGATATTAAAAATACAACACATTGATGAGTAGCATTTTGAGTTAAGAGTGATGAGACCTTGGTATAATCCAAGAGTAGCCTACATTTGCTATAGATGGAGGACCTAAATGAGGTGGGATCCTATTGTCAAGGAAACCAGCTGACCTGAGTATCAAAAAAGTGATAAGGTCTTCATATTTTTTTAAAAATATGCATTCATTTTGGAACCATTCCTCCCTTACCCTTTTGATTAATGTGCCACTCATCCTAAAGCCCAAATCCCATGCCCTTCCTATATTGTCACACAGGGCTGGGAAATTGCTTAATCAATAAAGCACTTCATCTGCTATTTCCACCTACTTCCTGGATGCCTGCTCTCTTTGTTCACTCGAAATGCTATCCAAACAGAATTTCTACCCTGTCTTTTTCAATAACTAATAGATAAATGAGTCCAGTATCTGTCCTGACCAACCATTGGTCGTGGCCTCTTTAAATAAACCAATAGAAATCATCCTTCACTAAAGGGGTTATTAAAATAACCTCTACTTTAAAGTCATTTACTTGAAAAAAGAAGTTTATATGCCCCTCAATGAACAGGGATCCACTTCTTTTCATCTGGTTGTATTCTACGACATACACATATGTTGGATCCAGGAATGGAGCCTTCTTCTAAGAAGAATAAAAGAAGGCAAGAGCAGAAAAGTCTTGCATTTATATCTTTACTATACTCGACATATTTTATTGTACTGAATTTGGTTTTTGAAAACCAAATGTGAGTTGACATACCTAATTGGCAACCATAGGCTAAAGAATCTTTTAGCATTTCAAGTGCTTCAAAATACAGTCTGGACATTTGGCCTAGGACGTTTCTATTTTCTTAGATGGGGACTTCTGGCTCAAAAAAGCCTGTTCCTCTTTTAAGGATTCCCTGTCTGTCAATAGTAACTACCTTAAACATGTCATTTGCATGAATAGAGCCTACCCTGGGACTTTCCTTCCCAGTAAAGAAGCTTAGGATCAAAGGAGTTTACCATATTTTTGTTCCAAAACATATTGCAACAGGGGTTTCAAATTAGTTTCTGGTCACTTCCTGGAGTACTGTGTTGATGATACTACTCAGGCCACATTTGGGCTCTAAGAAAATAATTTTATGGTCAACCATGTTTCTCATGGTTGCATGCTTGGAGGATAAAAGCACACATGCCCTGCACTTAATATGCCTGTATTAGAAGCACTAATTGACTATATGAGACTGGAAATCAATTTCAGATTCCTGGGATGAGACAGCAGTATTTTTAACTAACAAAGGCAGCTTTATCTTTTCCTCAAACTAACTGACCAGGACACCTGCCAAGCAGAGAAGCACTGATGCCTGTCTCTAATACCTTACTTCATCTAAAAGGACTTGTTAAGCACTTAATTGTGCATATGGGTGCTCATGGTTCTGAAAAGAAGCACAACCTCATCTTCAAGCTGCATCTTAGCCTAGAGAAACATTACGATAGGGTATTAAAGCATGGGGAGACTCAATGCCTTTTCTCCTCCATACCATATTTTATCAAAAGAACCTCCCCTTTAAGTTGCTTGAACCAACACCCCAAAAGTATAAAGTTCTTAGTGGAATATTCTTTTAACTGTATTTACCATTCCATTTCTGCCTAGGATTCAGACACTTTTTCAGAACTAGCCCAAGACTGATTTAGCTGACAGCCAGCAAACAAACTCAGATAACCATCACCTTCCAGGTGACACCTTCTTTCTTGCTCTTCTTCCCTTGAGATGAATTTTCCTGAGAAGTTCCTTTGTCCTCATGCAGACAAACTTCTCATAGCTGTTCAGAGAAACCCAGACAGGTGTTAATTCCATACAGATCCATACTGGGATCTCTGGGCAGAATTTCCATAATCAATCGTGTGAGGCTCAATTGAGGTAACCAATGGGTTATCTATGATTCCCTTAGGTATCCAGAAAACAGCAGTATAATTACTGCTATAAAATAATAGGTAGCTTCTAAGCCATTTATTTAATATCCATGAAGATTCCTAAAAACGGACCTGGGTAGCTTCTAGTTCACGTGACTCCATGGATAGGACAGCTCCCGCACTTCAGCAATGATGAAAATATAATGAATATATGATTTTCATATGATGAAAATATTAAGTCTACTCTTGAGTGACCCTCTGGGATCTAATAGCACTCATTCCTCAGGGAGCAACCTAGCCTGATAAGTGCACCTTTCCCCCCTTTAAAGTTGCCTAAAGGTAGACCCAGTATTTCTGAGGTGAACTGGAACAAGCTGTACAATGGCATAGAGAGAGGGTGCGTTGGACCCTCACCAGACCTTACTCACCAAGCCCTGTTCAACCCACCTCTTTATTAGTCCAGAAGAAAGGTGCCACATGCTCTAGAGGTAGCTCAGGTTAATCATTAGTTCTGTGAATCCTCTGGATAGATAAGGATCTTTTGAGTAGACCCATGCCAGATCAAAACAACAACAACAACAACAAAAACAGAAAAACCTAACTTTTTCTGAACAGCTTCACCAAGCTGGAAACCAAAGGGAAATGAAATGGAAAAATTAGACCCATATATCTGAAAATCTCTTTATTTCCACATTTTTATTCTCCCTGTGCCTATATCAGAGAACTTCAAAATGACAAAACGACTCAGAACTAAAAGAGCTATTTGCAGGATGATACTTCATGGACAGCTGTGGTGGGACAGGGTAAAAACAATCAGAACATAAGCCCACTGAACAACCTCTCTGAGCGTCAGCACCTTTACCTATAAAATAAGAAAATAGAGGCTGTATGGGCACTTCAAGAGATATCAAAAAATAACTTTTGCATATCAGTGTTTTGTACATTATAAAGTTTTATAAAAATCTGAAGGAATATGATGATCACACTCTAATGTAGGTTAAAATTTTTCATTAATGTTTATTTTATTTCAAATAAGGAAAGTGACAACTTTTAAATAGGACTGTTTCCAAATTTGTAATCATCAGGTGACACCATGGGGAGAGGTATTGTCTCACTCTGACCCCATCAGCAAACAAAATAGCTTGTTTCCTGTTTGTTAGAATGATCCAATTGTTAAAATGTGTGCAGGATACCAGGTCATACCCAAGTGAGATCCATTAGGTTTAAAACTGGGAAACAAAAAATAAACAATAAAGCAGAGGACAATATGTTCAATTCATAGAGTGGGAAAGAATTTTCTCAATCATGGGCCATAATGAAAGTGAACACTCACATAAGAGAAAAGCTCTTAAAAAAAATTGCAGTACAACTAACCAAGGATACTCAACATATTGTCTTTCTCTGCAATGTGCACTATTAGTGCTGTCGATCTTGTTAGTGGTATATTTTAAGAAATGACATGATACAATTACAAGGTTGAGTGTCTTTCTCAAGATTATATAAACCATATCATAGCCCTAGCCTCATTTTTGTTTCTTTTAATTATTTAAAATTATTTAATTTTAATTATTGTTAGTCACCAGTATAATGAGACAAATTCATTATTAATAACATCCACTTATATTATCCAGGCAGAGAAGGTAAGACTAAAAATGAAGAGAGGGAGGGGCTTGAAGTTGAGAGGCTTTCATTTTCTTTTCAAAGGAATGGAAGGCCACTGATAAGATGTGACTTGAGATATGTTTTAATAACCTTAATTTGGAAATGGTATAAGGGAGACTGAAGGAAGAGAAATTGGAGATAGTTAATTATTACAAAGTAGCTTACGGGTGTGATGGCAAGCCAATAAACAAAAAATAGAGATTACTACAATGGTCCAGGGGCTTATCTATTTATTTGCCAAATACTTTGAGTTCTTGAATGTAGTGGTTATGAGCTAAACACAGATGACACCATAATGTTGACCAAAAATACTCGTGAAAGTGGTGGTAAAATAATCATATAAACAATTAAGTATATGATAACATACATAGAAGAGTTCTATAAATGAAAGGGAAAATAGTTTTATCAATCATAAATAAAGGTTAACTGGCAAGAGTTATGAATCAGGCAAGGCATCCCTGATGAAGTGACATTGAAAGTAAAATAAAAATAGTTGAAGGAATTAACTAGGTCAAATAGCAGGGGAAGATGTTGAAAAACATGTTTCAAGTAGAGCAGATATTATGCGCGAATGCCCTGTGGCAAAAGCAAGTGATTGAATAAGAAAGTGTGGCTGAGTTTAGAGTACAAGAGAGAGAAAAGGAGACAAATAGATATGAAATACATCAGAGAGTGGTTAGGTATTTAGAAGAAAAATAAAGAATAAGAGGAACAGAGACAGATCAAGGAATAGAGTAACTTTGAGCAGAAACTAAGGGATGGAAGTATGCAGGTAGCTGAGGACAGAGCTTCCCAAGTAGTGAATCAGCTAGTTACCTGAAGTGAGAGTATTCTTGCTGTATGTGAGGAGAGAAAAGATACCATTCTAGTTTCTGTGGAATGAGCAAGCAGAGAATATTGAAAATGAAACCAGAGAAATAGTAGGAACCGGAGACCACTCCTTTGCGTGACACTGAAAGATACTGGAAGATTTTTTTGCAGAAGAATTCCATAATCTGGCTTATTTAAATCATTCTGGCCACTGTATGAGAAACACACTATGGGGTCAGGAGCAGATACTGTCATGACATGGGTAAAAGGAGAGATCAAGGATGACTCCTCAGCACCTGACCCCCACACCTGGGGAGGAATGGTAACATTTGTGTAGATCAGCAATACTGGAAGAGGACCGAGCTTTCTGGCCAGAAAACAGAGGAATCCTGAGGGGGAGGAGAGCATGAAACACATCTTGGGCATTTGAATTTCAGGTGCTCTCTGACATCCAAGTAGAGATGTAATGGTGAGAGTCATAGTGAAGAGAATAACTGAAATTTTATGTATATAATAGATTGCCTGAGGGGCACTTGGGTGGCTCAGTCCTTAAGCATCTGCCTTCTGCTCAGGATCTTGGGATCAAGCCCCGCATGGGGCTCCCTGCTCAGCGGGAAGCCTGCTTCTCCCTCTCCCACTTCTCCTGCTTGTGTTCCCACTCTTGCTGTGTCTCTCTCTGTCAAATGAATACATAAAATCTTTAAAAAAGAAAAAAAAAAAGAATAGATTGCCTGAGAAGAGAGAATACACCGACAAAAAGAGAGGGGTCTAAGACCCAGTCTTCAACAATTTCAATATTCAGTATGAAATTGGTAAGAATTAATAATCACACTAACAATAATAATGCATGAATGTAGGACAAGAAAGAGGGAAACTAGAGTTGCAGCTGTATTTGTTGAGTGATTAATATGTTCCAGGCACAATCTTTATGCCTCACAAAATTTATCTTCACAACAACCCTATATAGGCTCTTTCACTCTCCTTATCTCAATAATTTCCATTATTTGATGAGGATATCAACTTTGGACTTTATTTCAGGAAATTATTTATTATTCATTTTTTTAAACATTTTTGTTGTTAGTCCATATGTGCTGAGCTCTTTTGCTCTCTGTATGTTCTCTCTATGTCATCCACATTGACTTCTTTCTCTAAAATTATTGCAATATCTTTATGACCTTTTCTCTTTCATTATGTGTGATTTCCTTAAGCCTACCCACAGATTCTCCCAATCACATTTGCTTTTGTTCTAATTGTTTAAAGACAGCTTTCAACTCTATAAATTTTTTTCCTTTTCCATTTCCTCCTTGAAGCATTCTCTTTTAGTTTTCATGCTGCATCTCACTGCTGTTTGTTTTCTTCCTGCATCATTGTTCCTTCTCACTGTTATTTTTTTAAAGGATTTATTTATTTATTTTAAGCTTTTTTATTATAGAGAGAAAAAGTGTGGGTGGGGAGGAACAGAGAGAGAGGGAGAATCTCAAGCAAAGTCCCCACTGACTATGGAGCCTGACACAGAGCTCTATCTCATGACTCTGAGGTCATGACCTGAGCTGAAATCAAGATTTGGACACTTAACTGACTGAGTTACCCACACACTCCCTCACTGTTCTTTTCTAGTGCTTTCCCTTTCCCCTGACCTCTAAACCTTCACTCACTGGTTCTCAGCCTTATGTCTTCTTATTTTCTCTTCCTGGCATTCTTGCCTTCAGTTCCATAGACTTAAAGAATATCTACTGCTGTGATTTTTGAACCTTAATTTCCAACCCAGCCTTCGCTCCAGAAACTTCTAGTCAGGCTCTTAACAAACCCATTTCAATATCCACTGGCCCCCAAAGTTAGGAAAATGAAAACACAACTTCACATTTTCTCTCTAAAATGTGCTTTTCTTCTATCTTTCTTAGTTTTGAAATGGTATCACTCTCTGCCCCACTACTCACACCAAAAACTTCATATTTATTATTGCTATCAATTCCCAAATCTGATCTACCATTTGGAGGGCCTAGACTTGTCTCTCATGATCATGAGAAAAATCTCCTAATGTCAGTTGCTGCAGATCTCATTTCCTAGCCAAATTCTTCACTTTTTGAAAAGGTAACACCAATTTACTTGGGATGAAAAACAAATTGCTTGGAGATGGAAAAATTATTTAATCAGTGGGTAAAAATGTCTAACTTTGGGAAGACTGAGGATTAAGGTTAGAAATAATGAAGTAAATTAAACTATAGTTTTAATGCTTTTGCTTTAAACTAAGAAATAACCTTTGTACATTATTTATTTGACATATTTGTAATCTTTAAGAGAACTTGGCATATGAGAGCTGTGACTATAATTTAAAATGTCTAATTACTAATTTATACTTGTGATTTTAAAATCAAAAATATAAAAATGTTCTATCACATACTATGACAAACTATTTGTTATATTAGTAAGTTGCAGTAAAGAACTTCATAGGTCCTTTGCAAGTTTCAGTTGGTCATATTATTGAAATAGTTAAAAGAGTTAAATATCTTCAAAGCATAAATGATAAAAATATTAAAGCTCCTTAAAAGTGGTTGCTTCAATTTACCAGACTTTGAATAGAAAAATGATGTTTTCATGAAAGAAATTAATATTTTCAGTCCTATTAATTTGAACAGGGAAAAGGCATGCACACATGCATATGCACCCACAAACCCTTGGGAAGTAACTGACATGTGCTGCAATAAAAATTTTTCAACAAATAGGTATTGAGTGAAAGAATGAGACCAGATTTATCTTAAATTTTTAATCCACTGGAGATCTGGGTGCAAAATGTGGCCATTTAATTAATGAAGAAAGGAACAAAGCTTTTGGGGAGAAACCATAAAGGATCTGATGTATTCTTTTAGCCTTATCATGAACATATACCTAATAACTTCCTGATATTGCTAGACTCATTCCACCAGTCCCTGCCCACAATCCCAGGTGTTTGCTGGACTTCCCTCTTCTCAGAAGGCAAATAGATAAGAACCTTATTTAAAGTAATTAAATACTGCTAGTAGAGCTGGTAAATACTGCCAGTCATAAGCCTGCTCTAGGAAAGAAACTCATTCACCTAGATACCTCAGTCCATGGGCTAACACTGAGACCTCATTTCAGTAACTGTCCCATAGAGAGAGTCTGTGGCTTGCATAATAAATTCTGGACTCCCGAAACCATTTTTAAAAGTCTCATTTTCATTTTAGCAGCCAATTCAGATTACCATATTGTTGATTTGATCAATTGCCAGAAAAATTCAACTTTTAAACTTGGTATAATTTCAAACTAGACTATGCTACCACTATTTAGAAAATCTTGCAGAAACAACCTTTGGGTTCTCTCTGGGTCAATTTAAAAATAAACATAGTTGTGCTTAAGACTGTAGGCCTAAAGCTGAAATGTTCTGTAGTCAGATGCTCATCTTGTGCTATTTTACAGAAATCTTCCCAGAACCCAGCTATTGGAACCAAGTACCTAGTACCAATTTTATACATTGGAAACACTCGTAGGGTAAAAATACCAAAATCTTCTCCTAGCCAGACCTGACTCTTTTTCTTCAGTAATCTCTGCTTCTATGTGTAAACTTTGTAGATGCATCTGTTTTGAGTTACATAAATACACCAAAAACGTATTTTATACTAAGAAAATTTATGCATTCCATATTCTCACAGTTTGAAAATGGCCAAATTTATTCTCTTGAATAAATGCTCTGGGGATAAAATCAAAAGAACAACTCAAAAGCAATATTTTGAGAGTTTTTTCCAGAATCAGAGAAAAAGAAGGTACATAAAAGTAGACACATGTGTGTAATACATATATCTAAATATCTATTTATCCTGAGAAAAGGGATATACTGCAGATAATTCAAAGTGATTTGGCTATTCAAAATTTCTTTATTTTTGGCTTGAAATATGTTTCCATGCACATATTTCTATTTGAATATAGGTGTGTTTAATATTCTTATATCCAGTTCAAAGCAAATAAGCAAGTTAAGGGTACGTTTGGGACCATGTAGAAGAAAGGATATTATGCAGCCCTTGTATGACTCCTAGTAGCTTTTCACCATCAAGATAGTGTCAACATTGAGACTGCCACCTCCCAGCGCCACTGGCAGGAAAAGAGAAATGAATCTCTATGCCACTACTCTTCCTTACTTCCTCCTGTAGGAAAATGTCTGTCTGGGGTGGAACCTCATCATATGAGCTCTATTTCTCCACCCCACTCCAGATAACTGCAGCAGAAAAAGAATTCTAATCAAGGCTCAAGAATAGGAACAAGCAAGTAGCGGATGTGGTAGGTGGGATTCTTGGAAGGGATAGTGGAAGTGGTTAGACAAGTACCTCATATAGAGCTACTGTGTGCTTCAGGGACAAGAAATCTCTGACAATTTCCCAACCCACGCTATAATCCTGCATTAACTAGCTCCCACTCATGCTTCATAATGCTTGGTGCTCTCTCTTAGCTCCAGCCCCATGACCATATATACTATAATCTGTAGGATAGGGTCAACTCTGCCCATCCCTACCCTTCATCACTATGGATATGCCCCACCAAGTGTTAATTATTATTACAAGGAGAACATCAGCTAAAGAAGCTGGAAAGCTGTTCAATTTCCTTATTTTGTCCTTTAGAGGGTAACTTAATTCAAGCTAATAATTTACTTAATTAGAGCTATTATGGATTTGTATCTTGAACTTAAAGAAAAAAAAAGTCCTAAGAAAGGGAAGTGTTTCAAAGATTTTTCTCTGCATAACACATAAAAAACATTTAAAATGTCAATGAAGGGGAAAAAATTACATGCAGCATCAATATAGACATTTACCATCAAGCAGCTGGGCAGAAAAGGTAGGGGTAATACATTTAAAATCATGATTTGCCAGGAGCTGATCACAACTAAGATACTCTTTTTGAGAATAATAAAGAGAATATTCTATAGATGGCCATTTACTTTCTGGATTACAAGCATGAAATTTTCATGGACACAGCTCCTTTCTGTCTCCATTTCTGGTAAGATTTTGCACATTCTGGGCTCCTGGTCCTATCTGTATATCCTATCTTTGACTAATTCTCCCCTAATCTCTTTATGAAATTTTTGTCATTTTCTATGCTAGCTACTTTTGAAAATTTTACTTTTCTTATTTCTTTTTATTTCTTTTCCATTAAGGAACCAAATATCAACTCTGTCTGGTACAAACATGGATCAGAGATGGGTCTCTACCAAGAAAAATCCCCAGATAATTTTCACACAAAATGGGAAGCAATAAAGAACTGACAACCTCAAAATATAAATTCCCTTAAAAGTTCCAGAAGTTCCTTAGCAAATCACCACAAAGCTTTGCATTTCTGTTACTATGCTTTTTATTTTTTTTGAGAATTCATTTTTAATAGTAAGAATGAATTAAATTTTAACATTAATTTAATTTTTTAAATTCCTAGTGTGGCATTAGATTTTGTATACTATCTTTCATTATAAATGTGAAATTTTTCAATCATGTTGTGAATTAAATAGGTTTTCAAATGTTGATCTGACTAAGCAATAGCTATTTATAATATATATATAAAAGAATATTATAAATAACTAATGTCAAAAAGACTTTTCAAACACTATTTTATATTGAGTTGTGACTGAATAGATGCTTGCAGAACATACAATCATCTACATGTCAAAGTTTCTCATTATAGTTCAAGCTTGGTAGGTTTTCCTTTTATTCTGTCAGTTGTAGGGTCAACAAAAAATCCTGTGAACTTAGCAATTATCTTCATACAGAAATTCAGGTGGAGAGTGTGAGTGTGGTCTGGTCTGTCTAACATATGTATTTCAACCTTCTTGCACAAGCAGAGATTGAAAAGGATGTGAAGCAGCCAACACACTGCCCTGATTTCTGTACCTAGAAAGAAGCTACTACAAGCTTCATTAGCAGAAAAAAACAATCATTATATTTGCAGATCTACTTCTGCATTCAATTTGATGTATTATCACATATAAAGTACCTCTGGAATACTTCACTATTCACTCATAAAAGAATGAGAGTAAAAAAGGGTCATCTGAATGGAATTTAGGAATCTCCAGGGCCACACCTGGAAAACTACTACTTTAGAGATTTGATTTTTTTATGCTATTATGAATAGTATTATTTATTAAAATTTCATTTTCTAATTATTTTCTACGTGGATATAGAAATACAGTTGATCTATGCATATTAACTTTGTATTCTGTGACTTTGCTAAATTTGCTTAATTATACTTTATTTGTAGATAACTTTGTATTTTCTACATATACAATAGTATCAGGATGAAAAATGACCATTTTATTTCCTTATTTTCAAAACTGTTCCTGTTTTGCTTATTTTTCTTCCTTTCTTGCAAAGTTGGGACCTCCAGCTCCAAGTTCCAAGGTTCTGGACATGTTCTATTTCTTTTCTGGGTGGCACGCACATGTATCTTCATTTTATGGTAATTCGCCAAGCAGTAAACTTCGTGTGAAGTCACCAATTAAAGTTTTTCCACTGGCCAAAGAAAACTCAGTGTTGAGGAAAAAAAAAAAAAAAAGCAAAGATCAGCATATGAAAATATTCATACTGCATTCAATTTTCCTTTGAGATTTTCTGAGTCAATCTACCTCTGGAGATGCATGTTAAAGGGTTAAAATTTGGATAATAAAATAATCATTGCTTCCAGAGAAAGCATTAGGCATGCTCATGAATTATTTACTTTTATAATTTCAGCTTACTTTGCCTGTACATATGTGCCAGAAAAAACACCCATTTAGGTTGATGCCAACTATTTCTTTTTTAATTCCCTCTTGAGAATGCTGACTACTTCAACAAGGTTTAGATCAATTTACTTTGCCATGTAATTCGAGTGGTGCTGCTGACTAGTCCATTAACCTGGTTGGGCAAGGTTAAAGATAAAGGAGAGTTAAGGTAACAGATTTCCTCTTGCTGGGTCCCAGGGCCCTCTCCTTATTCTCTCTTTTGCCAGTCCCCAGAATTGCTTCTGATGCCATAGGAAGACTATCTGGACCTTCTCTGTTAAAATGGAGATTAGCAGGTTTTATGGAGTTCATCACTATCTAATTGAAAAAAAAATTGCAACAATATCATCGGAATAGTAAGAATATTTAAAAGAGAAAGAGAGAGAGGGAGAGAAATTAAGCAGATTGTCAGATATGCTGATTATTATTATTTGGCTTGGAAATATTTCTAAACATATTCATTCAAAACGTATCCAAGACATTCTTCTGTTCATGTGGTCCAAATTACCTGTCGTAACATAAATATTTATTTTATTTTATTTTTGCCCCAAACATTTCCTTAGACAACAGAGTTATTCAGGGGAAATTTGTATTGCGGAGGACAATTTAGAAGTGACCTCCCAGGCCTCTCAACATAAGGGAGTTTGTGGGAGAGAGACTGCAAAGTAGAGCTGCCTGGCCCTTTTGGGGTGGGGATAGTGTTTTCTCACACTACTCTTAAGAGTTCTCCCCATTGTCTTTGTCTCAATTCCTCAGAGAAATTAAGATGAAAGAAGGCTTAATTTCCTCTCTGAGGAGAATAGTATTTGTAAATTTTGAAGTGTATTTCTTACATAATACATTTAGTTTCCCCCTTCGATTTAATGTCTATGTTTAAGAACACTCGTTGGTCTGCTAAAGGTAAATAAGGAAGCTCTGTTCTTTATCTATCGTGAACACTGGCAAGGCCAAAATAAATCCTGGCAGGGGTGATGAAGGTAAAGAGGAGATACCAAATTCTGGAAAATGGGATCTCCTTTCCTCTTTCTGGCTCTGTCAGGAAACGTTATACCTCTTTTCCAGCAGCTGGCTACAACCAGGTAAGGACCGGCATGAAGGACAGAAGACAACACCTAATGAATCCAGCACACCAGAGACCCAGGCTGCTTTCCTCTCTATTGACAATCCTCAAATCCTCCTTGCGAATTATAAAGTGTCATTAAAATCTGGAACATCTGACTCCCTCTCTAAGGGTCTCACTGACACGTGGGATTAAAGTCCGTACATCAGGGGACCTCTTTGTGTAAAGGTACAATGACTTTTTGAACTGAAAGAATGGATTTAAGGCACTGAGGCCGAACACAGCTCCCTCCAAATCCCGGATGACGTATTTACAGAACCAGGTCTTGCTGGGAACAAGGTGAAAGAAACAGTAACTCTAATTGCAGCCAGCAAAATGAACGAGCTGATTGGCTGAATGCTGGCCAAGCTCTTACCATTAAAAATACCGCAGCATTGCTGCCAAAAGGGGTGTTGGGACAAATTGCCAGAGGTAACCATTACATAAGCCAGAGCTCACCCTGCCAATTAGCCAGAAACCACTGCTACATCTCTTCTGGCCACAATGATTCTGATAGGGCACTTGCTAGCTCTTCAGCTGCTCAAAGGCCATATCAGAAGAGAAAGCAGTTCCAGGGGACCAGAGAAATCACCTCTAGGCCAAAGTAGCTGGTGGGGTACCGGTGAACCACCCTATCGGCTGTAGTATTTTCAGCATGAAAGTCAGACAATCTCAGCGAACTCAGGCAAATGACCTTTTGAAAATTGCTGCAGCTTTTTTGGAGGAGTGAGGATAGTAAAAGTGAAGAAACGTGCCCTAGTTTGCAAAAAAGGAAGGAAAGAAAAGCCTGTGGAATTACCTCATTTTCTTTATTAAACGATGCTTCCCACTCTGATTAGCTTCAAGCTCAGCAGCATTCCCTCAGGGTTGTTCTCCACAAGCAAAATGGAGGCAAGTACAGAGGGCCGTTATCCAAGGAAACCAGAAAAAAACTTCCTCTTATTTTGAAGTCCTGGAAAATGTGGGTGTACACATGGAATTACCCAGGTAAGAATTCCCATGCTCATGTGTCACTGCTCCATAGGCTGCATTGGTTGTAGGTCCTGGAACCACCTTAGTGCCAGCTGTCATCAAGTCCTTCCTGACTCCCAGCCACAGACTCCCTCTGAAGAGTCGATTTATCCACCCCCCAGGCTTATTCATTTTCCCACCCCATCCATAATATACTCACAATGTCATGTCCATAGTCCATTCAACTGCCACCTACCTCTGGTCTTGGTCTAACCCACAAACTTGATTTTGCTATTCACCTGCATAAAATCCCTAAGGAGTACTCTATGACCTTTATTTTAAGTCTGAGCTTCCTACAGTGAACCCCATCTACTTTATAAGTCTCTGCTCCACTCATTCCGCACAAACTCTACAATCCAGATAGAGGATAATCTCCAACAGTGGTTCTCAACATGAGCAGCACATTCCAATACCCACTGGAGCTTCTCAAAGCTCAGTTTCAATGCTCGGACAGAATCCTGTACCAATTCAATTGGAATTTCTAACAATGAAACTCAAACATAAGTATCTTTTTTTTTTTTAAAGATTTTATTTATTTATTTGACAGACAGAGATCACAAGTAGGCAGAGAGGCAGGCAGAGAGAGAGGAGGAAGCAGGCTCCCTCCTGAGCAGAGAGCCCGATGTGGGGCTCAATCCCAGGACCCTGAGATCATGACCTGAGCTGAAGGCAGAGGCTTAAGGCACTGAGCCACCCCGGTGCCCCAAACATAAGTATCTTTTAAAATTTTCCCTGTGGTTACAAGTTTGATAACCAGTGCATTCTTACCACAGTTATGGATTGAGTGCTTGTGTTTGTCTCCCCAGAATTCATATACTGAAATCCTAACTCCTCATGTGATGGTACTAGGAGGTGGGGCCTATGGGGGGTGACTAGCTGATGAGGGTAGAGACCTCATGGGTGGGATTAGTATCTTGTAAGAGACCCCAGAGAGCTCTCTAGCTCTCTTTCTATCACATTAGGTCACAGTGAGAAGTCAGCAGCCTACAGCCCAGGAGAGGGCTCTCACCAGGTGCCAACAGTGCTGATACCCTGATCTCAGACTTCCAGACTCCCAAACTGTGAAAAATACATTTCTGGTGCTTGCCAGCCACCCCATTTATGGGATTTTCTTATAGCAGCCTGAACTAAAACACCCACTGCTTATGCCTTTACATCTGCTTTTCCTAGGCTAGAAATATGTTATTTCACATCTTTTTTTTCCCCCTGCTGTTCTTGTAGGACACAGGTAACACATCTTCTCCTCCAAACCTTCAGTCACCTCCCTTAGTTTTCCCCATGGCGACCCTCACGTGCCCGCATCCTGATCTTTGATGTCTCTCATTTCTTCACTAACTGGATGACAAATCCTTCCGGACAGGAAGAGCATTTTTTCATTTGTCTTTGTATCCTCAGCATCTACTGAGGAAGGAGAACAGATGCACACCAATACCAAGCTTGGACTCAATTCTCCAAGCTCTTCTTCCAACTGCCAGAAAGCAAGAAATCTTCTGTTTACAAAAATTTCACAGGCATCCTAACTTTAGGACACAGTAAACTGAATGAAGAGGAAAGACATCTGGAAGATCAGGGCATCACAACTACTTCAGGACATCGGTAACACTTGGATTTTGTTACTCTCTGGTGCTTGAGACTGGGTGAGAGTCTCTTGATGGCTTCCATATTGAAAGATTTCAAAAAATGGAATGCCGAAGCATTCAATCAAAAACATGAAGGCTCGTAAACAGTTTGATTTCATGGCCTTTCCTCAAATGGATTCGCTTTTTAATACATTTTGGCAAAGTGTGCTCCACAGTGTAGGAGGCAGGAAGGACATTTCCATCAGTGCAAACTGGGGCGTTGGTTTCCATGAAGAGAAAACTCAGAATCCTTCCAAACAAAAAAGGGCTCCTGGACACAATGCAAGAAGGATGCTGTGAGAAGAGGTCCAGATTTAGCAAGAAGGATACAAACATGAAAGCAGTTCTGTGCTGGAAAGACGTTTAAAAATCCTGAGATCTGCAGGCCAGAGCCTGCCACTGGAATTGGCAAAAGAAGAAGAAACAACAGACTTTCATTTTGGCTTTCGCCGCAAGTTCGATTGCTTTGTGATTCTTGCCCAAAGTCTCTAAATAAAAATGCTTGGTGTGTATTCCAAAGTTCTTGCCTTCTGACGCTAATGTGGAAGACACACCACACTCTTTTTCCTTTCTTCCCAGTGGAAAGAGTTTGAGAAAATAAGCTGTGTTGAACAATATGTTGAAAATAAAGCTATTTTCCAATATAGGTGGTGACCTGATCATTCTTGCTTAGGAAAACCACAGAGACATATAAAGGCAAAGCAAAACACAAATAAAGAGCAACATTTTTCCTTTCCTTCCCCTTTGTCCTTTCAGAATTCTCTTAAGAATTCTTCTGAGAGGGCGCCTGGGTGGCTCAGTGGGTTAAACCTCTGCCTTCGGCACAGGTCATGATCTCAGGGTCCTGGGATCGAGGCCCGCATCGGGCCTCTGCTCAGCAGGGAGCCTGCTTCCCCCTCTCTCTGCCTACATGTGATCTCTTTCTGTCAAATAAACAAAATCTTAAAAAAAAAAAAAAAAAAAGAATTCTCCTGAGAGAAGTTTTATGCTTTATGTGATTTTGAGCTTTTTATGGTAAGGAGGCTTCATTTCCAGGAGTAAATAGAGAGAGGCACAGGAACTTTCTTGAAAAGAACTTATTCCAGTGCAGACATAGCTTTCAGGAATCATCTCAGTCTCAAGCCAGGTATAGAAGCAATTGAGAGATAAGGGGTGAGGGGAACATAGTAAACATTCTTCACAGAATCACCTTCTTGCAAAATTCTTAATCATCACATTTATCCTTTGTCTGTACTTCCTCTTTGGAAACAATGACATTAGATTAAGCATCTACAACAGCCATTTCGATTGGTCAAAACCTGTCAGAGACCAACGATTACACTGAATTCACTCCAACACTGAACTGATTTCAAAGCAATGGAGAACATGGGACCCTGAGATGAATGAGGGCCCTTGGTATTTCATCTTGAAGTTTCAAGCCCCTTCTCAACATTGTTTTTCAAAATGTTATATATATATATATATATATATATATATATATATATATATAAAACTATAATGTTGGTTAACATTTGTAAAGTACTTCTCATGCATTCAGCCCTATGTGAAATGACTTGCACAAGAAATCTCGCTTACAGTGTACACTTCTGTTAGGTGGTATTATGACTAGCCTCGATTTACAGAAAAGAAAACTGAGGCTGGTAAAAGTTAAGTGAATTGTTCAATGGCACGTAACTTGTAAGCAGCAGAGAGCTGAGACTCAGAACTCTGTGTTTTGATGGACACCCGGCTTCAAACCCTACACAGAGGCCAGCTGGGTCACTTCCAAGGGCCCGTGTATCGCAGGCATTCAACATTCTGGCAAATATAAGAAAATGAAATAAATGACCATAATTCTTCTCAGGATGAGTGCTGTGTGTCAGTGGGGAGAAATGCTTTGATAGGCTGCTTGGCCGGGGTGGGGGTGGGGGATGGGTAGCAGTGAGAAGTGACAGCCCCTGAGAGCTGCGTGTGCTCGCATAGCTCACATAGCTACTCTGTCGTCACTCACACAGTGTGACTGTTTCAGGATACCATGTGCTGGTCACTGTGGTTATGGATTCAGAGGGTTTGAAGTAACTGTGGTGGCACTAGGTTATTGCCCTGAATTCCCAAGTTTGCACAAGTTTCCCCAAATGGATCTCTCAATTTCTGGTCTCACCAAAGGCTTTTGAATCAATATTAAGCCTTAGAGTGTGACAAATGGCCTGGTCACTTCCCTGATTAGTGTGTTCACAGTTCACTACTCCCTGCTTTTTCTACACTGCAGACTTTCCCACTCGTCAGTCCAGTCAAACAGATTCTTTAGGCAAATCTTTCAACGGAAAAAAAGGAAAAAGGCACATTTTGGAAGGGTTCACATTTGGTGATCAAGTAACAGAGCATATCGTGGCAAAAGATCCAAAAGCATTAAAAACATCCCCAAACATTTCTCAGCCAGTTTTATTTTTCCACTGCTTGTAAGCCACTAACTCTGCCTTGCAGTTGCGTGAGGGTTTAAGCAACTTTCCAACTCAGAGCTATCGCTGTTCCACGGAGCAAAAACATCCAGACCTTTAACAGGAAGTTGCACGCAAGAAGACAGCCTTGTCTTTAAAATCGTCCATTATGGACAATCCTCAGAACCTTTGATCTTAATTAGCTGAACAAGCTTTGAGGAATTCATTGCCAACTCAATTAATTTGATTTAATCACATTTTACCTTCTCAGTATGCAGTTTGGATCATAGTAACTTAAGATTGGCTAAGATCCGCAAAGATACATTATCAGAGGGGAAATAATACTATAAAATATAAACATCATTTCCTGTGACCAGTAACATGAAGTACCCAATATGTTGTACATACATCAACTTCTGCATCTCATCTGGTTCCTACAAATACAATAACCACACATAAGCACCAGTCAATCAAAACAGACTTTGTAATGACTGGTCTCTGCTTACTTCTTTGTACCATCTAAAGAATAGTTTGAATATTTAAGGATTGACTTAATGCTGAATCAGAAATGTGTAAGCCCTGTAAATAAGAGAACTTTAGAGTTTACTTTTTATCTGTTACTAACTCCCAGGGGTTTGATAGGTAACTTCAAAAAAAACAAAACAAAACAAAAAATGGATCTAAAGCCAGACATCTGCACCCCAGATCTTTCTTCTCTTCTTGCCTTTGTTTAAATTCTGGATTTGCAAAGATATTGCTGGATAGGTTTATGTGGGTAGAACCATGTACACTCGATGTACTCCATATGTTGATTTAAGGGATTTACAATGGTAACTATTTCCATACTTTGTTTTCACTTTCTACATTGATTTTAGACATTGGTCTCTGTGATTTCTCTAAAGAAATGAGCTAATGTGTCCTCAAGGGAATTAAAGAGCATTCAGACTGAACCATGATGCTAGGCCATGAGCAACTTTTCTTCACAATTTGTCTTTGTTTACAATGTGATGCTCTAGCTTCAGATATTTCTATGACAATAATTTGGAGTATTTATTCCTCTGAATACAGGGAGGAAAACTATGGTTTTGATTTTATTTATTTACTTATTTTATTTTTTTTGTAGCAACTCCTACCCAGCCCAATATCCCTTGATATTGTGATAGTCTTTACATGGTGGGCAACAGAGAAGGTTCTAAGATTTCTCAGCCCATCTTGGGTCAGGAAGCTGTGGTGTCCCTCCTTTTCTCTTTAACCTAAGTGTGGATCAGATAAGGCCAACTGATCCCTGAAGACAGGACAAACCAGCAGGCTTCTCATTCTCTTTCCTCCTCAGTCATGTACCTCGCAGTTTGAGTAGGATATACACATGTTAACTACTAGACTGGAAAAGATGGCCATCAACTTCAAGGGAAAGTTAGCTCAGTGATGGAAAATGCTCCTCAAACTTCCCATTAAGTGCTCTTGGGAAGAGGAGAATGAACTGATACCCTCGAAGTCTAGGGATGTCACTTCTACATGGGATGCTACAAGCTAGAGAGGTTTTCAATATTCTATATTTTATTAAAAATGTCACAGGATTTTTTTTATCCTACTATGATTATATGTTTAAATACAAAAGTATTGGGGCACCTGGATGGCTCAGTCAGTTAAGCATCTGCTTCCAGCTCAGGTCAAGATGCTAGCATCCTGGGATTGACCCCCATGTCGGGTTCCCTGGTCAGTGGGACACCTGCTTCTCCCTCTCCCCACTGTTCATGCTCTCTCTCTCTCTCTCACCCTCTCTCAAGTAAATAAATAAATTTTTCTAAAAAATAAACACAAAAATATTTTATATTACTTACCATGGAATCAAATTGACTTACCATGGAATCAAATTATTTGTTAGAATCAAATTCCAAAAAGATACACCATGGAATGTGTGTCTTGTGTGTCTCATGGAATTGTGTGTCTTTTGACATACTAGTTTGAGAATCTCAGATGTAGATGAAAGAGTCTTGAGCCCATACAGTGAAGCCTGGATTCTAATCCTACTTCTACCACTAATATACCCTTTAGTCTTATTTTGTTTAATATCTATACTCCTCCACTTTTAATAAAGGAAAATATTTTAATGTCAATTCCAACTTAAAAATTGTATAAAGTTTATATTTTTGTGTTATAATTTTATACACACCTGTAGGATAAATTAAGTCATGTTAAAAATTCTTGAAAACATTTGATGCTTCTAGAAAAGATAATGGAATTGTCATGAAAAACAAATAAAGGGAATATTTCTTAGAGCAGTACCAAGAGTTTCCTGAAGTCAGGGAGGATGACTTAAAACTCAGAAACCAGTACCAGTGGTCAGTGAATTTGAGTTTCAAGATTTCTACTATTGTCTTCCTTTTGTACTTAAAGGTGGTCAATAAATGAGAAAAAAATACTTAGCAAAATTATGTGCACACTGTTCTTCACCTAGAAAGCCACTTCAAAGAATGTATCCCCAAGATATGATGACAAAAATACAGACATAACAAGATGCCTGGGTGACTCAGTCCACTAAGTGCCTGACTTTTGATCTCAGCTCAGGACTTGATCGCAGGGTTATGAGTTCAAGCCCTGCATTGGACTCCATGCTGGGCATGGAGCTTACTTAAAAAAAAAAAAAAAAAGAAAGAAAAGAAAATACAGACATAACATATCTGTAATAAAAAGATATTTTTGTTTGTAATAAAAACAAAAGATTTATTTGTTTTTATAAAGCAATCTAAAATTTCCTCACCAAGGCACTGGTTAAATAAACAATAGTTTGTCTATAATGGAATATCATAAAGTCATAAACAAAGCATGAGAAGAATTTCCACGTAGTGCAATAGATTGATCTCTATTAACATAAAGTTTAAAAAATATGGAGAAAAAAACGAGCATAATATATTTCATATAAGAAGAGGATATGTGTGGGATGCCTGGGTGGCTCAGTTGGTTAAGCGGCTGCCTTCGGCTCAGGTCATGATCCCAGCGTCCTGGGATGGAGTCCCACATCGGGCTCCTTGCTCAGCAGGAAGCCTGCTTCCTCCTCTCTCTGCCTGCTACTCTGTCTGCCTGTGCTCACTCTTTCTGACAAATAAATAAATCTTTAAAGAAAAAAAAAAAAAGAAGAGGATGTGTGTATACATATATTCATATTTTAAGTGGACAGATAAACCAAAAACCATTTTATTAAAAATGCCATCTGAGGGCACCTGGGTGGCTCAGTGGGTTAAGCCGCTGCCTTCAGCTTGGGTCATGATCTCAGGGTCCTGGGATCGAGTCCCACATCGGGCTCTCTGCTCAGCAGGGAGCCTGCTTCCCCCTCTCTCTCTCTGCCTGCCTCTCTGCCTACTTGTTATCTATCTGTCAAATAAGTAAATAAAATTTTTAAAAAAAATGCCATCTGTAGTGGGAGAGAGGAAGTAGGGTGGAGGAAGAGATAGGAACAGTCTAGATAGATCTAGACTTCTTTGAATATATTTTGCTTTATAAATTTGACTTTGGAATTTTTACATAATTGTAACATAAAATTAAATTTTAGAAAAGCAATGGCCAAAAGTCAAGAACAATATTGAAACAAACTTAAGAATTTATCAAATGGGTAGCATAACTGCATGGAAGGAATTAGATCAATGAATTCTACAACAGAGCAAAATGTTCATATGTTCCTAATGGAATATGTCATAACACAAAAAGAACTATAGGGAAAAAATGACAAATCTTAAAATATTTTCAGTAACCACATTGTTGGAGATAGTATTGGTATTGTTATCTTAAAATGATTGCACATGAATTGTGGGATAAATCCAATGAGCAATTCTGTTGGTTCATTGGGAACTGGGATTTTCTGTGTGGGGGAAGAGAGGAGCAGATATCAGATAACTTTTAGTAAAAACACTGTAGTCCTGAATTGAAATGGAAATTATTAGTAGAAGCCTATAAATAGGTTATCTTTTGAAAAAGAAGCAATTTTTCTAGCCATATTCAGGGAGTAGGTCTAAACAGTGGCTTATCCCATGTTGCCGGTGTTCCCTTATCAAACTAAAAAGGAAACAGAGCTGCTTAGAGGAAAGGCCTGTTCCAGGCCTGGGGCTGGACACATACAAGACAAACCTGAAGTAGCTTGTCATATAGGCAGCAAAGATACATTCCCAGGCTTTGGTGGTTATACCAATGGGTATCCAGAGCAGGGGTAGACTGGAGCGAGGATATGTAAGATCATTAGAGTTGATTGTGAAATATCCAGAATTTTCTGACTGCATTGTTAAAATACTGGTAGCTTGCAATCACTCATTTTGAGAGAATTTTATACCAGAGAAATTGGTACCATGCTACATATTGTAGCTTTTTTTTTTTTCCTTTGAGGTACTCTTAGCCAGCACAACACTATATAGGAGTCAACTCAAGGAGGCTACTTTGGACAAGGGAAGGACATCTGAGCATTGCTAAGAAAAATAACTGCAATGGAGTGAAATATGTCAAATATAATTAAATCTATGTGTTTATAATGGTATCAACCCCAGACACACACATGAAAGTTTAGTTCATCACTTCAAAGCAATAGGTAATCAAATTTTTTTTTGAAAGCTCCTCAAGAAGGAGAAAGGACAAAGCATTTATCTTGTCTTTCTTATACAAAATATACAGAGTAAACAGAGTTGATAGGGAAAGATATTTTTTCTGTATATCTATGCCAGATGATAGATGATAGAAGAATGATAGATCATCACCATTTATAATCCCTAATTAATGAATGAATAGTGGAAATGAACAATAATGTCTACTAACATGACCAAATGGGAGAGAACCACACATTTGCTTGGATACAAAAATCATCCATAAAATAGTCTTGCCTCCTTCACTCCCATGCCCTCACCCCCTAAATTAATCTCTATAGCCATAACTACCATTTTACCAGGAAAAAAACAAGGTAAAAAGGAGTCCAGTAATCCCTGCTTATCCTCAGGAATACATTCCAGAGGATGTGTGAAATGGCAGATAGTACACTACCGATATGTCTTTCCGATACATACATATGTACATACTTGTGATAAAGTTTATAAATTGGGCACAGTAAGAGATTAACAACAATAACTAAAAATAAAATAGAATGGTTACAACAAAAGGCTGTAATAAAAGTAATGTATGGTTTTTCTCTCTCAAAATATCTTATTGTACTTTACTCGCCTTTTTTCTTGTGATGATGTGAGATGGTAGAAGGCTGCTGCTGCTGATGAGGTGAAGGAAGCTGAATGATGGTGAAATAATGACACAGCATTAGGCTACTAATGACCTTCTGAAGATAGGTGAGAAGGAAGATCACCTGCTTCCAGCCTGCGGTTAACCAGAGCATAAATAAAACTGTGGAACATGAAAACATGAAAGGGGTGGGGGGAGTGTTACTGAATGTTAATGAAAACTATGCTATCAGCAAAACTTAGGCCACTGGAAACTCTACAGAACAAACTCTGCAATTTCTTCAAAAAACGTTGCAAAGAAATATAAGTGGCAGGTGGGAAAATGGGAAGTAAAGGGAGAGAAAAAACATCTATAGATTAAAAGAGACCTAAGAAAAATCAATATGACTGAGTCAGTTGGGCCTCTGGTTCTTGATGTCAGCTCAGGTTGTGGTCTCAGGGCTGTTGGGTCGAGCTCTGCATTAGACTCTGCACTGGGTGTGGAGCCTGCTTGAGATTCTCTCTCTCCCTCTCTCCCTGCCCCTCTCCTTCCCCAGCACCCTTCATGTGCCTGCTCTCTCTCTCAAAAAAAAAAAAAAAAAAAAGGAAAGGGGACAAAAAAGAAAATTCAATTAGTTGCAATGTACAGACTTTATTTCAATTCTGAGTCCAACAAACTGTGAAGGAAAAAAAAAATAAAACCACTATTAGACAATCAGAGAAATTTGAATAGTGTTTGAACATTTAATGTTATTGAGGAATTATTAAATTTTAAGGTAGAGTAATGGTATCATGGCTTTGGTTTTAAAATGAACTCCTATTTTCAGGATATTTGCTGAAATATTTATGAATGAAATGACAGGATATCTGGAAAATAAGTAGATTAGGACGAAGGTAGTTAGGAGGAGAGAACTCTGCTATTCCAAGAGTAATTCACTGGCTAACAAAATCCACATCATCTAGGAACTTATTAGAAATTAACAATCTCAGGCCCAAGTACAACACAATAAAAAGCTGCACTGCAACATTTAGGTTAATTTTTATATTCATTGAATTTTGAGAAGGTCCGGTTTAATAAAACACAATTGGCTGTCATTTAAGCTAGAGTGAGTTACCTTCAGGTTCTGTCCTCTCTATATTGGTATGTATCTGAAATGTTCTGTTATGAAAATTTCTCTCAACAAGAAAGTCAAATCAGAGAGAAGGGTGACTAGCGTGTGAATAACTCAAAAGCAGACATTTCGTTTCTTTTCCTCCTCACCTCACTTTCCCTCATGTAGCCCCCCACTGCCCTGGGGTCTGGGATTTGATCAGTAGCACATTTCCGATCTGACCCTGAAGATCCTCACCAGGCACACTTCAAACCTCCTGGATTATAGGGCCATTTCTACTGTGTTTCCAGTCCTAAACCCCAAGATCTGCAAGTAGTTTTCATAGACGGAACAATTTCTCTGCTCCCAAAGCCCTAATAGCTTCTCGGAGAACTGCATGGTGAGGCTTTCCAGAAAAGTCGAACAAACGGTGATGCCTCCTGCCAGGAATGATTGGCAAACTCTTGAGGAGAGGATATTTTCCAGCTGGCTCCTTGCCATGGCCCAGCTGCACTTGCTACAAAGGTCATTGTTCTTTCTTCAGTGATTTTTAAAAATATTTTAGCACTCTTACAAATGCCACAAAGAAGAGGTGAAGGGAAATCTCTGTACACGTGGATGGAGCATTGTATTTTCTGTGGTTCAAATATGATATAGGAGTGAAGTTCAGAGGATAGACCAGACTAGAGGAGAAATAGGAATACAAGGATTACCTTATTCGTGTTTTCCCTCTTCTGTTAGGCAAGGTCCTTTTAATATACAAATGCATTGACACAGTGGCTCCAAAACAAAATCTGCTCAACTCACATTGATACATTGTCCAATATCATTGTCAGTCTTTCTTCCTTCCCCTCCCCCCCAATTTACACAAAGATTTGCCAAATAATTCAGAATCGAAGGTCTTCTGGGAATCACCCTGCCCAGAAATGTAATGACTAAAGCCAGTTAGTACTGGGCAAATTCTATCCTATTTGAAAGCAACAATACCATTCTCTTAAATATTTGAAAAAGAGCTAACTAGTAATCAAATAAATGCAAAGGAAAATAATGAAGTGCCCCTTCACCTCTCAGGTGGGCAAGGACTATGCAGTGATGAGGGAAAGCCAGCCCTCTTCCATGGTGCTGGTAGGAAATCAATGAGGGGGAGCCTTGCTAGACAATAAATAAATAAATAAATAAATAAATAAGCAAGCAAGCAAGCATTTTGTATCCATGTGCTTTTAAAAACCGCTTTATTGAAATATAACTGACATACAATGAACTACCCGTATTTAAGGTGTGCAATAAGATAAGTTTTAGCGTATGTTGACACTGCTGAACCCATCACCATTGGCAAAATAATGAGTATATTCTTTGACCCCCAAGTTTCCTCTTAGTCATCTCACTCTGATGATCATCCCTGACATTTACTCTTGTCCACAAATATGACATAGAATATGACTGAGATGAAATTGTACAGAATCTGTCCTGTTGTCTGGCATCCTTCACTCAGCATAATTGCTTCGATATTTATGCGGTAGCACATATCCGCAGGGTATTCTGTTGTAAGGGTGACTAGTTGCTATGGACCGAATATGTGTGCCCCCTCTCCTTCCACCTCTCCAAGTTTTAATGGGATGATCTTTGAAGGTGGGGCATTTGTAAAGTAATTGGGTCATATGGGTATTGGGTCATATGGGTGGAGCCTCCATGATGGGATTAGTGTCCTTTTAAGAGCCCCAGCTCTCTTTCTCTTCACTGTGTGTGGATGCAACAGGAAGTTGACTGTCTGTAAGCCAGGAACTGGATGTCCACCAAAAAGCCAACTCTGCTTGTACCCTAAAGCTTCCAGAACTCTGAAATGTAAGTGTTGTTTAAGCCCCCCAGTCTATGGTGTTCTGCTCTAGTGCCCCTAACTCAGATACTAGTATTCCATTGTGTGGACATGGCACAGTGTGTTTACTCATTTACCTGTACATAGAAATTTGGGTGGTTTCCATTGTTTCATTACTACAAACACAGCTCTGTGTACACGTGATTCCTTCAACACATGGGACTTGATGGGCATAGGCACCGGACACAAACATAAAGCTCATGCAGCTTGCATTATTAGTGACAAAGTTCTTTGTCTTTGATGCAGGAGTCTCGTAGCTCCTGCCAGCACTCGTGACATTGTGGAAGGCTAACTTACTGGCTTGCAGATAGGGTAGAATTTCACACCATTTATAGTTCTTGGTAATTCTATTTCTGGGGCTTTTCATTGCTTTATGGAGATGCAGATTTTCATCTGGTATCATTTTTCTTCTGCTTGAAGGATTTCCTCTAATATTTCTTGGAGTGTGGGGCTACATGTAATGAATTCTCCCAGTTTCTTTATGTTTGGCAAACTATTCTGCCTTCATTTCTGAAATATATACTTGCCAATTATAGGATTCTAGGGAGATAATTTCCTTTCTTTAAATGTCAGCACTTTAAAAACATTCTTCTACGCTCTTTGTGCCTGTGTTGTTTCCTATGAGACCTTTGTTGTTATCTTTTTCTCTATGCATCATGTGTCTTTTGGGCCTCTGGCTGCTTTTAAGATTTTCATTTTATCATTGGTTATGAGCAATTTGCTTATGATGTACCTTTGTGTAGTTTTCTTTATGATTTTTATGTTTTGGATTAAGCTTCCTACATACACAGGTTTGTGAATGTCATCAGATTTCGAATTTTTTAGACCATTCTTTTTCGAATATTTTTGCTGTTCTCCTTTCCTTTGTAAACTGTAATTACATATATGTTGAGTCTCTTGAGTTACCCCACAGTTCACAGATTATTTTTGCATTTTCCTTTCCAAGTTATTTCATTTGGGGTCATTTCTATTATGATGACTTCAATATGACTAATTTTTTCTTCTGTAATATATTATCTGCTATTAATCCCGTTCAGTATATTTTTTCATCTCATGCATTGTCGTTGCCATTCCTAGAGCTCTCATTTGAGACTTTTTTCTATGTCTTCAATGTCTCAACTTCACTTTCAAACATCTGGAACCAAGACCAGGACTAGAGTCAGGTGTGAGACATATCTGGGCACAGAGTTTAAGAAGGCATTCACTTTCAAGGATGCACACGGACTGACCTCGTTGTTTGAAATACAGTTAAAACAATTCTGTTAATGACTTCATGGACTAATACTCGTACCTGTGACAGTTCTTTATTTGTTTCATTGATTTCCTCTTTGTGGGTCATAAAAAAATCTAGAAGGTTATATAGCAAAACCTGCTTATCTCTCCTAGGCTTTAATATTTATTTTAATTTTTAAATCACACTTATTTACACTTTTGAACCTATTTCATCAATCACATATTCTCATGTAGCTATATATCATGTAATGTTTGCTAACATCTAAATTCGGAAAAAAGTTTCTTAAACTTACAGAAAAGTTATAAAAATAATAGACTCCCTAATAGCCTCCACCTTAATTTACAAATTCATAACATTCTGTTAAGTTGCAAACATTCTTGTGAAATACTTTAATCACACTGGTACTTATAAATAATATATCATGTATCTATGAACTTGGTCCCAGATGTATGAAGGTGAATACCACCCTCATCCATACCACTCAATAACAAATGCTTGCTCCTGGCTAGAAAGCATCCAGGGTAACTGTGGAATGATGAAAGCAAACCCATCAGTATTATTCAGGGGGAAAATAGCATTATACCGTGCCAGTGATGAGTTAGAAGGCACTCCTTAAATACAGATGACAGCATGACTCTTATAGATAAAAATAGCCCCTGCATATTCCTTTGGCAAAGCCAGTCTGTTTGCTTTTACCTGAAGATCATGCCTGTGTGTTTTCTTTATCATAGTGTCAATTCCTCTTCAAACAACGAAAACCGTGGGACTGTGGGGCTGAAGCAGGGAGAAAAGAAAGCCGTAAGGACCAGAATATTTGATTTGGATGTTGCCAGGGTATTTCCCAAGTTGGGAATGACTAATGGTGAGAATGATTTGGGGGTTGGAACTCATCTCTGGACCAATTTTATAAGATCAGTTGAGCAGATTTACATTCTGCTATTTTTTTCTCTCTTAGAGACTTGAATCCTAATGCTTTTGTTCAGCATCGAGATGGGAAGTCTTAGAATGCCATTTGTAGGTGATGCCTGATCCTCAGTCACAGCCCCTCAAACCGCTTCTCTGCTTCCAGCGGATGCAGTGGACAGTTCCCTTTGCTCACCTGTCAGCCCCCAAGCAAATATGCCTCCGCATTCCATCCTGTGTCCTTCTTAGACACGGCAGGAGCTTCTCTGGCCTACATGCAAACCCCTAGCAAGGATACAGGAGAGTTCATGCCCCTAGAAGCAGCCCTCACCCAGTGGGAGTGGTGGATAAGTACTCCTATCTCTGGGCTTCCAGTGAGGCAGCTCTTGGAGGCATTGGGCACTTCTCAATGTGGGTCCTTGTGGAATCAACCAGCATGGCCCATGATAATGACCTTTTAGTCTTAGCCTCTCTGTTCTTTCATTCCTGCATCCTAGCTAAACCAGCACCTGAAGCTTTGTCTCTGTCTCTACTTTTGGGAAACCCAAACTAAGACCCCATTTACTCCTTTGAAAATTTATCGAAGGCAACTAGATTCAACTCTGCTTGTTTTACTAAATACCCTTAAGAGCAAAGACAATGCCTATTTTACCCACCATTTTATTCCTAGAGCCCAGCATAATCACTTGAGTCGAGAAATCCCTGGCTAAAAAAAATTAATTAGTTAAAATGAGGCAGAAGAACATTCATTTCCTATTCATCATTTTGGAAAATAACATATACTGCTTTTGGGATTACACAAATACCACTCAAGGATCCTTTATTCTCCAGGTTTGATTTTATAGTAACTATCCATAAGGCTAAAAAAATAAAATAAAATCAACAGCCAGGAACAATTTGTCAAATTATCCATTAAATATCCATTCAAACTCACTAAGATCTAATAGCTCCTTTATACTTAGAGTCTTTTAAGAAATTTAGTAAGATCGTGCTCCCCTATGTCTGTATAGAAATAGCATAGAGACACCTTGGCCGGGGTAAATGGCTCTTACTCTGGGATCCTAATGGCTTGTCTTATCAGAATACCAACTGTAACATACAACACACATTTTGTCTCACTTGGTTGTCTGTCTCCCTATTAAATGATATGCCCTCTGAGGGTGGGCACTATGGTTAAATTCTTTACTCCATAATCAAGAGAACTTAGATCCAGTCCTGGAATTTGATGGATACCAATTGTTATTCACTAAATAAATAAAAGCATTTTTTTTCTTTCTTCTACTTTATTTTTTCTTTCTCTGCTCCTCATGGATCTGAGATAGGAGAATGGGGTGGGAGAACGCCAGAGAGGAAGGGAGTGGATAAAAGGGAAAGAGAAGTTCGTAAAAGTGTGGGAGAGGAGAGGAGTGGAGGGAAAGGAAGGGAGTGGAGGTCAAGGAAGGGAAGAGGTGGGGAGAGAAAGGGGGACAAGGGAGTGAAGGAAGATGAAGGGAGAGTAGCCTGTCATTGAGCAACCTCTGCCCATCACTCTTGAACATGAACGTGGCATAGAAAGATTTTCTGAGCTAAGGAAATTGTTCTCAAAACTGTACAAAATAATTATTTTTTAAGAATAAGTAGACTAATATGTATGAAGATCTCTTTTTTTTTTTTTGAAGATCTCTTAATAAGCCTTTAACTGCCTCCTCATTTTTCCTACAGCCTGAATATTTAGCTAGTATGCTTAGTATGTTTACATAGACATCTCATTTATATTCATAAATATATCTGTAGAAATATTTCTGTTCTGTTCTCCATTTCACACCACAAGAATGTAAAACAATGTATTTCCATTTTGGTTCAGAGAAGATATTTTTTGCTAAACTAATTAGTTGGTGGGTTCATTAAGTGATGCTCAAACCTAACCCAGAAATCACTATGAGCTAGTTAACACATCATCTTCCATGTCTAACCTAGTTTCTTCCTAAACTCTGATGAAGACATTCTCTCCTCCATCATTTCCCATTCCCTTCCATTTAAAATGTCCTTAGGGCTCCTGCTTATTGCTTCAGGTTTGGTCTAAGAACCATAGACATACAAATTATTTTCTCAAGTATTAGCAGGCCAGAGATTCAGGTGGCCTTATTTTTCATTGAACTCAGAAGGTCAAAACCTCTGGATAACTTTTCTTGTAAAATGACAGGGACCTTCCTAATTGAGCCAAATCTCAACAAGTAATTTAAGTTCAGCCTCTCTGGTTCAAGTACTTCTTCTCCAACCCTATCAGGTGACTTGACAAATGATTATTACTTTTCTTTGCCCATGAAATGTATTATATATAGCTTTCTCAAGTATAGACGTGGTACATCCTCTTCCTTTTTGGATGACTCATACTATGCACACCTATGTGTGTGCAACTGTGTGCGTGTGTGTATGTGTTTGGGTGGGGGATACAAGGTTAGAGGAGTACTAGCCTCCACGTTAAGGATGTCTTTCAGAGTCCAACACTCCACCCCTTACTTTGCTACAGATGCCCTTTGATGACTTCCAGAAATTAATCATTGCTTTCCAAGTTGTACACTTAGTTTACAGTAGAAATTTCTAGTGATCTGGGTTTTTCAGTTGCTCACAGGATTCTGATCTCCAGGTAAACTCAGTGTATTTTGGGTTTATTATCTGTTCTTATGCCTTCTTTTTTTTTAAAATTCAGATTCCATATTCCTCCCGTAATTCCCAGCCTGCTATTAACTTTAGGCAGTATTTCCCTTGAGTGTTATTATTTCCTACAGTTTTTAATAAGCAAGGCACAAGAACACCACCATAGCCTTCTTTCAAAGAGACTGCTCATCCTCTAGAAAAGCCCCTTTCATTTGTTACGTTATGGACTCCATCACTCACTACAGGCTATATCCAAACTCAGACTTCTAAGGAATAAATTATAAGTTGTTTTAGTATGCAGTATATCTCCCAGATGATAGTAAAGATTAGTTGTCATTCATTATTTCATTTACTCAAACAGTATATATTGAGCACCTCTCCCAGGAATAGCTGGGTGTTCTTTAATGAGTTTGGAAGTCAACATGCATATTGAACTGTGGCAACCACCTCAATGTTATATGATATCAGACTGATTAAAGTGAAATTTGATTTGGAAACACAAGTGTCTGATAGGAGAACAGTTGACAGCTAAATTAAAAAAAAATCACTTTTAAAACACATTGGGCCAATTGAATAAAGGCACTTAAAGGGACTGGAATTGTGCAATCATGAGAAGGCTCTAAGAAGGACTATGATGTAGGATTAAGGTAAGGGTGAGAGAAGATGATGGAGAGCTCTAATAACAATGGCCAAAAGGTCATGTTTGAATAAGATGGAACCGTGAGGGGATTGACAAATGCTGAAGGGGCAGCCAAGATAAATGCTCCAAACTATTTGTGTTTGCAAACTGCAATGGCCTCTTCCTCCTAGGTTCAGGTTAAACCATATTCATCTAAGAAAAAGAACTGCATGGTGCCTGGGTGGCTGAGTCAGTTAAGCAACAGATTCTTGGTTTCGCCTCAGGTCATGAGATCCAGCCTCGGGTTCAGCTCTACGCTCAGCACAGTCTGCTTCAGATTCTCCCTCTCCCTCAGCCCACTTGGGTGCACAGGGGCGTGTACACACACATACACACGCATGCACACACACTCTGTCTCTCTCAAATAAATAAGTAAATAAAATCTCTAAGAGAAAGTACTGTGGCTTCTGACTTTGATAGAAATCTGCTAAGAATTCACCACTCTTCCCATTTGGGTTTCCAAGGAAGCACTCTACTTTGCTTCCAGAATCTCCTTACACCTGTCTTTTCCTCACGGCCTTGAGATTAAAAGACGAAGTCTTTGACCTGAGTTCCATTTTCATTATTGCTTTGAGCATCTTCAGGTAATAGAGAGAGAGAGAGCAAACTTTTCTTATAGTTAGAATGGGACCCAGTCATAGTAACTCTTTCAGAACCAACGCCCTCTTTTTACAATAAGTATTCTTTGTATGAATATATAAATATTAAAAGAATCCCAAAAATGGAATGACAAAAGAACATAATATTCTGTCAGCTTAAGGCTGCAAACAGGTACCTGACCTATAAAGACTAAATGTGGCAGAGTTGTAGGAAAGATCCTTTAGAAGCAGCCCAAGGAAGCTGATCTCAGTGAAGAACCTAGGGGAAAATAAAAAAATGTTAGATCTGGAAGTAGCATCTAGGAATAAGAACAATTAACACTGTTTTCAAGTGACTTCCTAAGTGCAATAAGCGAATTAATTTTTTTCATCCCTTCTTTTAAGAACCAACAAGCTTGAGGAAATGGCTCTAATCTTTGGTTGTAAAACAAGCTACAGATGAGAAGTTAGATTTACGTGCTAAATTAAGCACAGCAACATCCCACCATTTTTTTCCAGTTAGTATATCTGACCTAAGTGGTTTAATTTACGCCTAATATCCACTCCTTGGAAAAAGTCTTGGTAATAAGAGGTTGAAAACATTTGTTTTGAATATAATTAACTACCTCCTAACCAGGTTCCCCAAAGCATCAGTTTTGCCTTAGGGCCTGAGAGGGTTTAAAATGGTAATGTTCCTTACAAGAAAAAAAGAATATTGGAAAAGGAATTAAGACCGAGTGGAAAGAAGAGTTTCGGCACAGATGGCCTGGTTTGTAATGGGAAAAGAGGTCAGGAGTAATATAGCATTCCATTTCATTTCTAAGATGAAAAATACCTACATATTGGCAGAAAAAGTCTGTGCTTCCGATTCAGACAAGGAGGTCAGGTCAAAACTTTATCTTTTAAAGAAATAGATCATGTAATTGGTTGTTGAAAGTAATTGAAAGTTGGCACAATTGGAGAACCATTTCCCCGGAAGACTCACTCCTTTTAAATTGAGCAAATGTCAGAACCAGACATTAAAAAGCTAATGTTTGTCTTCTAATTCTCAAAGACTTTATTGTGTGTATTTCCTGTGGGCTTGTGTATACGAACTTTCCTAGGTTTATGTAAACGGTTCATACCAGGCTGCCTCTGACCACTGATCCCTTAAATGGAAGCAGCATTTCAAAATTATTAGTGGACTTGAAATAGGAGGAATGGTTAGAAAAGTGATTTGTAACTCTTTTAGAACCAATGCCCTCTTTTTATAATAAGTATTCTTTGTGTATTCATATTTGACTTGTGTATTTTTTTTCAAAAACAGAAAATATAATGCAAATAAGGGCATTAATTTTTTCTAGTCCCACTTTTCCCCTTAGGTTAAAGAAATTATATCTACTTATAGGTGATTGAATGGATCAAATTTCTTTTTTTAAGAATATTTACATAGATACCACTTTGAGAAAAATATCTCTCATGACATTACCAATGTTTGGGGGGAATAAAAATGTTTTTTTTTTTGTTATTTTGGGGTTTGGATCATTCTCTTTTAAATATCCAATTAAACCATGTACAGGGCTTTAAAAATTCAAGTACTGCTCAAAGGCTTTCAACTTAAGCAACATTGCCATTCAGTATACCTTACTGCCCTTGATACCTTCTCCTTACAGATAATTATTTTTGACTCATAGCTGTTTATTCTGGTATATACTTCCATATGAATAAATAATATGTTTGTATTATTATTTCCTTTTCAACTTTATTGAGGTATAATTGATAAATAAAATTATAGTATATTTAAAGTGTATATCATGATGAATATATATGTACATATATATCATGAAATGACTCCCTCATCTAGTTAATTAACACAACCATCATCTCACATGTTTATTTTTTCTTTTGTGTGTGTGAGAACATTTAAGTCCTACTCTCTTACAAATTTCAATTTTATAATACAGTGTTACCAACTATAGTCACCATGTTGCACATTAAATCCTCAGATTTTATTCATCTTAAAATATTATTCATCTTATCAAAAAAAAGCATAACTATGTATGGGGATGGATGTTAACTTGTTGTGGTGATCATTTTGCATATATACCTATTTTGAATCATTATGTTGTACACTTAAAAGTAATGCAATGTTATATGTCAATTATATCTCAATAAAAAAGATGAAGAAGGTCTTGTTAATTAAAAACGTATTTTACATACAGTAGAATTAGCTTCTGTTTTGGTGTACAGGTCTGAGTAGATGTATAGATTCACATAAATACCAACACAATCAAGTCAAAGAACAATTCTATCACACCAAAAAATCTCCTCATCTTGAGCCTGTCCTTACCCCAACCCTAACCTCTGAGAACCACTGATCTAGCTATAACCCATCACAGCAGCTTTGTCTTTTCCAGAATGTCACATGAATAGAATCACACAGCATGTAATCTTTCGAGACTGGGTTCTGTGGGGAGTCAATTCTTCCCTGCATTTTTACCCATCTTGTGACAGCTTTTATTCCAGGTTATCTTTGTGATCCTTTGCTATGATAATTTCAAGGCCATTTGCTAAAATGGAGGTAGCACTCCCTCTGAAGTAGAAGGCAGGTTCATTTACTGACCAGTCTTGTGATGATTATAAGGCAAACTTGGGTAGGACTGCTTGAGCCTCCTTTATAAGACCAGCGTCTTCTAAGGTGGTGTTCCTCAGCTGCGAAAAAATTCCACAGTCTTTTTTTTTTTTTTTAATCTGGATATGCTTAGTCAGTTTCTCAGGGTCACACAGACAGCCACTAAATAGTGGAGCTATAAAAATTCCAAAATAGGTCTGACTCTAGACTGGAACTGGTATAGAGAACAGTTCATAGAAGTGAGTGTATGTGGCACGAAACATTGCTTTATTCTCACTGTTACTGTATATCACAAAAGAGAGACTGTGTTGGATTTCACTGTTCGCCTCTCTACTGGCATTCATGCAGCAGAGAGACACGATGAACACACTCATTGATCAACAGGCAGTCATCCTCTCAGAGGGCCAGAGCTCCTGCCTGCTTGCTGCCAGCACTACCCCAGGCTCCAGCTGTGGCCAGCTGAGCCCTTCCCTACTCTACAAACACATCTATCCTTATAAGCCTTTGGCCAGCCCTGGCAGAACTGTGATTAAGTTAATGCTCACTAAGATGTTAGCAACTGACTACAGTTGTGATTTCCCTTCTCCAATGTGTATTTCTTAATAATGGAGTCTTGGAAAAAGTGCTGTTGAACCTGAAGAAATGTCTCTTTCGTGGTAGAATCTCAAGTACATTATGAGATTCTTTAAGATTTTATTTATTTATTTGTTAGAGAGAGAGCGAGCACAGGCAGACAGAGTGGCAGGCAGAGGCAGAGGGAGAAGCAGGCTCCCTGCCAAGCAAGGAGCCTGATGTGGGACTCGATCCCAGGACGCTGGGATCATGACCTGAGCCGAAGGCAGCTGCTTAACCAACTGAGCCACCCAGGCGTCCCACATTATGAGATTCTTGAAGGTAAATTGTGTTGAATACACACTCGGGAAATATTTTTTAAACTAATTTTGGTAAGATGGTTGTTATAGTGGGATGGATAGTGCAAAAAAAGCAGTCTTTTCAATATGAAAGCATTTCATTCTCTTCAAGACACATGAGGCTTTTTTGGTTGATTCTTCTATGAGAAGCATCCAGATACTTTACCACCCTAATCTCCTCTTCTGGCTGAAGTATTACAGATTTAAAAATGCCACTATCTTCTGCCCATAGTAGTAGTAGTAATAGTCAATGTTAGTAGTAATAGTTAATGATAGTAGTTAAATGTTAAGGTTTACATAAACAGCTAAATAATGCTCACATTTTCATTTAAATTCCTATTTATTAAGCAACTATAAATAAAAATCAAGTTCATTAGGCACAGTTCTGTGTAGCAACAATAGTAAGCAGTAAAATGTTTGTCCATGCAGGATCATCCATCAAATTCCATTGAATTAGAAATATAGGACTGGATTTTAAATTTGCTATAGAAATAAACTAGGACATGCCTTCTTAAACATTTTTGATCATAAATATTTTGATAGATACTTATTGAAATACAGACTTCACCCCAGACCTTCAGTCTCCAGAAGATACTTATTGAGAATGAGTGGAACATACCAAACTAGGACAAGAGTTTCAGCTGTTCTTCAATAAAGATTTGACACTTGGGCTCTGGGATAACCCATTTTGTGAGATCATGCTGGAAAACATTTTTCTTCTCTTTCCCAACCTGCCCTTTTCCCAAATAATATTATGCCAAGCCCTCTTAAATACTGATATATATACAACAATTCTCACTGAAGAGACAAAAACAATAAACAATTATACATAGTGTGTTAAGTGCTAAAATAGAGATAGTGCAGGATATTGTGTATTTAGAGAGGGGGAAATGCCTTGCCTGAATATTTAAGGCAAATTTGACCTCTACAAAGGTGAGGTAATTTGACATAAAAGACATATGAATGAAGACTCAGGGACTTAAAGAAACGTGTTTTCTGAGCACTGTGAAATGTCTTACACGACTGAAGCCCAGGGTCAAGTTGGGGAAAGTGAGCGTACATGAGGGTACGAGAGGTGGATTGTGAACAGCTTTACACACCACCTTGAAGAGGATGGACTCAGTCTTGTAGACAAGAAGGTGCTGTCGGGAAGAAATCCAGATATCCTCAGCACCGGGTATAGGATGACTTCAGAATATAACTTGACAAGAATGACTTAAGGCTGGAGTGTAAGGGGACTTTGCCCTGAGGTAATTTCTACAACAGTCAGTTTCAAGCTTTGCTAATCTAGGGGAGACACTTGTCAGCTGACAGCTTATATAGAAGCTCAATAAGCAAAATAGATAAAAGGGCTGCTTTGGTTGATTCAGGACGCTCAGCCCCATGGCAGTATTCCTGTAAACGGGATCCTAGGGAACAGTCTGCAAATCAGAGTTCTGTGCCTTCAGAAAACTGAATGATTGAATGGATATTCAGAATCCTACTGTTGAAGGGTAACTTTGATGTTTACTTTGAGGAGAACCCCTTCAGCTATGTCTAGTATAGCTCCCTCCGTGCAGCATCCTTCAGGAGATGCTTGGGGCACTAAATCAAGTCTGACTAGATTTTAACATTTCCAGGGAAGGGGGGGGCACCCACATTCTCCCGCAGTTTACTCTCTGTTAAACAGGGTCATTTATTAAGTACCTCTACTTTACAATAAGGTGGTGTTTTTCTGATTTAAGCAAGGTTTTTTGGATAGCCAACTCAATATTATAGCTACCATGTCAACTTCTGTCCACTTTTTAGGTTTCTTCAATCTTTGTTTAAAACAACTCTCCTTCCCTGCTGGGTTTCCACTCTCCTATATGCATTCAAATTTGTCAATGTTGCCTCTTGAAAATGTGATCATAGGTCCAACATTTCTTTCCTGACTTCTTGCCTCCCATTACTACATATGCATTTATAAAAAAGTGAATTTATCATGAAAGGTCCTGATGGGGCTTTTCTGGTTAACATTACCATAAAATATACTGAAAAGGAATATCCATGAAACAGAGTACAAATGGCATTAAAAAGCATTGTTAAGCCAGACATTAACTCACTACGTAAACATTTAACATCATAGTGAAAACTTTTATGTTGTTATGATTGCCACCTTTTGTGTGTGTGTGTGTGTGTGTAAAATAAGAACCTAGAAGAAGAGGGAGAGAACATAGCAGAGGCTCAATGTTTGTTGAATGGATTAAGTGGAAAGCCACATACCAAGGTAAATGGACATATCTTTAATTTGGGGATCTCAGATTTGTCCAACTCAAGGGGTTTCCAGTCTTGAACAACACAGGCACTCAACCAGGGCAAACTGAAAGGTCCCTGATTCTTAACTGAGTGTGACAAGAGGGATCCAGTGGTTGGGACATGAAGTAGTCAAGGAAGTGTCAGACATTTTAGGAAGGCCATTCCCACAGCTCCACCTGTTATGCTGACTTCATGTCGGGGCCCTGGTTTTCAGGCAGAAAGATGGATGTGTACTTTTAAGTTAATACTTCACATGAACGTGGTGTGGTAGGAGGAAAAAATGTTTCAGGACAAGAGCACTCTGGGGGGCTTTACCACCACCATGACACATTCTGGCCTGACATATCAAGATGCTTCCACTTTGATGCTCTAGGCTAAGGCATGCCATTGTCAATGTGCAGAGATGTCCCCTACCACTCCACTTTCCTCCCCTTATCATACAAGTTTAGTGTCTGAAGATTTTTCTTTCTTTTCTTCAAAAATATCTTAAGAGTAGAAGCAGAGGGTGCTTTGGATAAGAAAGAAACTATTGCTAACTGAGGATAGGTCAAATCTAGCTCTGATTTCTTAAAAAGCTAGATGGCCACTCAGCATGGACTCTGACCTCTCAGGAGGTAAATCACTTTAAGGGTGGGTGAAGGAGGGGACAGGAGGCTGTTTGTGTGTGTGTGTGTGTGTGTGTGTGTGCGCGCGCGCAGGCATGTGGATGTTTGTGTGTACAGCGAAATGTTCACTGGCATAAATAATTCAAGAATTCAATCTTTAAAAGTGAAGGAGAAAGCTCTAGTAACTGGTGATCTAGTGGTATTATCCCTTCTGGAGAAATAACTTCAGTTCTATCTATGTTGATTTCCTTGACAGACTGAATAATTATGCAAAAATATACAGTATTACTTTCCTAACTACTGACCGGACAGACCAAATCATACTCACATCAATTGCTTATTTTAATGTCAAATGTTTATTTCTAAGCCACAGTTGCCTCAGCACAATTTGTAAAAGAAAGGAATCCCCAAAAATGAAAATTTTTTGGTCAGGATATTTTCTCTGCAGAATGAAAAGAAACACCTTGGTATCAAGAATTACCATTTCTTCCACATCATTCTAATAAGTTGCATCTAAATATTTTCCTTGGACATCATTTTTTTAAGGGTGGAAAAATATTCATAGGGGGGGAAAAATGTTTGTGTTCATGAAAATAAATTTGGGATAGTCTTTGCCAGGGAATATATCTAGAACATCTTTGTTTTGGTACACTATATCACTAATTGCCATATTCTTATTATTTGATATAACAGGCATACTTCATTACATAAAACAAAGTGCACTGAAAATGAACAATGTTAGAAACAAACTGCAATTTGGTGTATCTTAAATCTTCAGGTGATTAGGTATGAGCCGGAGCGCCATATACAAATTTCATATCAGTACAAATGCAACTCTCTTCCGTGATGAAAATGCACTTAGTAGCTTAGTTCTTTTTGCTTGAGCAGATAGGGCATCCAATACAACTGAAACAACCTGATAACAAATTTTTTTTTTTTTTCAATAAAGAAGAATGCTCTGGTTTCTTAACTGACTCCCACATTCGAGGGAGCCAGAAGATGGCAATTGCTCTTTAAATATATTTCTCTTGCTGATTTGAGACACAAAGCCACCAAGATTCTTCCAGTGGAAGCAGGCACCACACCTCAGATCACCAGGCCCTCGGGGAGGGAAGCCTGTTAAATAAGTAAATCTGTGATGTGCGGTGGTGGGCCCAGCACCTCGAAGACAACATGGTGGTTGTGCACAGAAATCCCTTCAGCAGACTCAGTGAAAGGATGAGAGTTCTTTAAGTTCATGCACATTTTATTGAGTAGTAATATAAAATGCTTTTTCTTTGTCATTGTTACAAGTGCATGCTTTGATTGCCAACATTTCAGAAGTCAAATTACAAAGGCAAGGCTTTAGGCTGTAGTGAATTACTTGGGCACTTATACAATTGTTAAAAAATATGAATGGACTTTTGTTGTTGTTTTCAGAATGAACCAGTTGTAACCCGTAACTGATATACAAAGGGAAAAAAGTGAAAAAAGTACATATTTTGTGGCACATGACAGAACAGAACAAAATAACTAAACCGTTATGACATTAACAGTTACCATGCATTTAGAGTTTCACATGTAACTACAAACTTACTTAAATTTCACAAGGTTTGCTAAACATGCTAACCGTCTATATGTGCACTGACAAGCTTATGTTAAAAACTTTTAAGAATACTCTCCCCTTTAGATTTTTTCAAAGCTTTTTTGATTACAAAATTTCAAAGGCATTAAGCATTTTAGAGAATATAAAGTACGCCAGTATACATACATTTCCAGTATATGTCAGACCACTAAGCGCGTTACAGTCTCATACAGGCCGATACAGCCATTTTTTTTTTTCTTAAAAAACATGCATAGGCAGATTTTTTTTTTTTACAGAATATAGATGCTTTATCACTGTACTTAATATGGTGTCTTGTTCACTATACTTAAAAATGCACCACTCATAAATATTTAATTCAGCAAGCCACAACCAAGACTTGATTTATCAACAAAAAAAACCCTAAATATAAACAGCAAAAAAAGATAGATGTAATTATTCCAGTTTTTTTTTAAACTTAAAGAAAAGAAAAGATACTCATTGCTAAATTAATAAGGTAAGTGTTATATGGAAAGAAGGGCATTCAAGCACACTAAAGAAACCTGAGGTAAGCATAATCTGTACAAAATTAAACTGTCCTTTTTGGCATTTTAACAAATTTGCAACATTCTTTTTTTTTTCTTTTTCTGTTTTTTTTTTTTTTAAGACTGCCTAATTCATTTTATAGCCATTGTCTGACAAGAGTAGCAAAACATTATCAATAAATAGTCCTTATTTAGTTTGTACATCATTTTGTTAAAAATGTTTGATGTCATCCATTTTTAGTGCTGCGACTGTAAACGTACAATAGAGTAAGAAATTAGACAAAGTTTTCGTGTCCAGTAACATAATAAAAGACCTTTCATTAACCTATCTAGAAGTCCCCAATGCAGTAGGAAAACATGTTCATTCCCCTAACATTGCAGTAATATACTAGCATTAGCTTTCTTTCTAATTTTTTATCTATAAGCATTTTTAAAAGGCATACCCAAAAGAGGTGTTTAATCACCACCCCCACCAAAATATAGTTTATTATCTCTATCCCTCTTTTTTAATGATAGTGTAAACTGAATCCAATTCCTGGCCCCCAGAGCAAATAAGCTACCGTCAGAGGCAAGAACATCCAACTGCTGATATGCAGCAATCCCCATCATGCCCTGCAGCTCCAAAAAAAAAAAAAAAAAGTGAACAGGAAGTGGTCACTGGATATTGCTGCTATTACTGCCATTGCTGTCCGTGCCGTTAGTCTCTGAGGCGAGAGCCTTGTTGATGGAGTTAAGGTTGGCGTCAGAGGGCATGGCATCTCTGCGAGGTGGCATCCTCTCATTAATTCGGTCTAAGCCCTTGGCCTCCTCGAAGCTAGTGATCTTATGTTGTGGTGAAAATCCTTTGATAGCTAAACAGAAAATCATTAAAAAAAAAAAGAAAGAAAAATTAGGTTAGCCAGAGGAAAACAAAGGGCACAGCTGTTGCATCAGGTGAGGTTAGAGATTTCGCAGTGAGTGAGGGAATCCTTTAGTAGAGAACAGAATGACGGGACCTGAACACAACACAACAGACTCCTTACCATACCCGAAGATAACCAAAAAGTTTGAAAACAGCCAATGTCTCTTGCCAATCAAAATGTCCTCTTCAAGTTAGTAAGATGTAAACATTGCTCTGGTTCTTCGTAAGAGTTTAGATCAATGAAATCCAAAGTGGATATGTCAAGAGGAATGTTGCTACCAGGGACAGGTATCCAGACTTGGCACCAACTGGCCACATCATTAGCATGGTTACTATGTCAGACACCCTAACCTAGACAGACCATAACAGAGCCGTCCTTTGGCTCTTCCACTGTACTAGTAATGGCAAATTCAGTAGAGTCTAGCTATGCCTGGAAGTCTAGTAGACAGCTTTAGAGCAGAAGCTAAAAGGAGCTCTAAACGGAATTAATTTTAGGGGCATTTCCATGCCATCTCAGAATCCCAGAAAGGCTTTCTTGGCAAACAACTCAACGGCTGCATGAAGAAAAAAGAGAAATTACAAACTCCCATTTCTCTAACTCAACTTTGGAAGCATGTGGGGTGGGTGACAAGGTAAGAGAAATCAGAAAAATCAAGATCAGATCGCTAAGTAGAAAAACGCTGTCCACCCTTCAGCGCAAAACAGGTCAAACTGATGTTCATTTGGTATCTATTACTGCCTAAATCAAAGCAAAACCCTTTTCTAGTGGGTCAAGGCAGATGTAAGTGATGTTTTACGAATAAGGAGAAAATGCCTTTCACAACTTTCAGCAAAAACTACAGGATTGGTTTGGGCCCTCTTCAGTGAAAACATGGCATTCTCAAGGGGGCATATGGATATTTGACTTTTTTCATTAACCCTTAGTATGCTGCAGAGATAGATCAGACATTTGTGCAAGAAGCTTAATGACTTCTTCAGTGGGTGCACCAACCAGTGAACTGAAAACAAGATACATACAGGGAACCAATGACATCAGTTTGCTTTATTTCCTGTGATACGCAAGCCAAATACTGAAGGGCCAATCACCAGTGCTGAATTCGGCTACATCTCCTTGGCTGATTGGGGACACTTTTGCAGTACCTTTATCCTCCCCAATAGGAAAGCAGTTTCTAGCTGAAACTTTGCCAGCCAGTCCTACACAAATGTGTAGTGCCTTTCACTAGCATGGATGAAATTCTTAAAAGATCTATACCATTGCTTCCAAACTCATGAAAGGATGAGAAATAGTTTGTTACCCCTCTGCATTTTAAAGGTTAGCAAAATGGTGATTAGTCAACTGTGAGAGGAAGAAGATGGGGAAATGAGGAAAGACCAAGGCCCAAAGCAAAGCTTCTTAATTCTTCTCTAATTTGGTAATAAATTGCAAAATAACAGAGCTGTCTAATGAGCACCCACCCTGAACACTCAATTATTTTGAGGGACAAAATAATGGCACAGAGTGGTATTCTATTCTTTTTCTAAACCACTGTGAATATCATTTCATCATAATGAATAAATACAGAAGTTTGTTGACATGGTAATTTGTGAAGCGATTTTATTATTTAAATGGTAAAAGAGGCATCTCAGGGTTTTAAAAGCCAATAGGGTGAGAGCGCAGAAATTCAAACTCTAGCTGGGACAATGGATATGTCCCGAATGGGGCTCTGTCTCTAATCAAATCTCTAACCCTGGTCTGGAAGAATGTGCTCTGCTGTAGTTGCTGGTCAGACAATGGGTATTAGCAATTTACATTGGTAGTATACTGAACACAACACAGAGTCACAGAAACCACAGAAAACAGCCAAACTATCAACAAGAATGCACACTGCAGATTAGAATTTGCCAAGAGGAATAGAGAATTCCCACATAAATAGCAGTTTATTCACTGCTATTTAGGAAGCAGTTGTATTTTCTCTTACAGTGCTATCATTTCCCCTACCATAACCAAATCATATGCAAATTCGACAGTCTAAAGTGGCACTTTTTACATCGTATCGAAGGACCATATGCACACAATTTTGGGAAAAAATAAAAAAAAAGTGATCTTGCAAGAACAAAATACAACTGAAGAATTTTGTTTTAAAGGGGAACTTCAAATTATTCTTTTTAAAATTTCCAGAGGGTGTAGTATGGATAATGTTAAAAACTATTTTGATAGGCAGTCCTCCCGTGACTATACTGTTCAAGCACTTGATTTGAAAGTAATTTCTGGAGGACCAACGCTGTTGTCCTTTCGCCGTGCTAGGCCACAGTGGGGGAGGTACAATTCTTGATTTTCTGTACTGCGCCTAGCACAGTGCCTGGCACCAGACAGACACTCAGTGAACCATCAATTGAGTGAGGACTGGATATTCACTGTTCCTGTCACGGCTACTGCCACAGCCACTGGGGATTTTTGAACTCTTTATAATATCTTAGTGGTGCTAACTGTCCTACAAATACCAATAGGTTAAAATTTGTAAGACTAGCAGAACTGTTTATCTCATACACAGCTGTCTCACACTGGAATATTTTTTAGAGTCATAAAATAATGTTGAACTACAACAAAGCACTATTCAAACGAACACTTTTTTTTTGGCTAGAAACTTCTGAAGACTAGTAATAAAGCTATTTTTCTTCTCTTCTCTTCAGTGCTGACTGAAAATGATTTGAGGGAGGGACATGGTTCAGCTCAAAGAATATTATTTTATGCGATATTTGCCAAAACAGCTGCCATAACCCCCACCCCACATCGTTCAAGATTTCAAGATATATAATCCTTTGGTTTTCTGTGACTATACTAGGTTCGTTGTGTACAAAGTCAAACATAGCTTTAAGGGAAAAAAAAACAAACAAACAAACCATAAAAGGACATTTTCCCCTTTAAAGCAAGAACATTTTGGTTAATACTGAGCCACAACTGTTAGCCCAACACCCACACACTCTGTACAAGCTACAGCAAAAAAATAAAAAATAAAAAAATAAAAAATGAATACACCCAGCAGAGCCCTTATCTGTTGCAGGTACAACAGAAAGGGGACTGGCCAATTTACCTTCATCAGCCTCAATAGCCTCAACAGTAGCTGAAGAGAAGAAAGGGGGTGCAAAATGAATGAGAAAAATGAGCAGAGGATTTTTAACTCTAAGAACAAATCAGTGACGATCAAGGGAGGTCAGAGAATTAATGTTCCTGTAAGTGCTGGATTCTGGCACAGACAACAAAACAGAAATGGTAAGAAGAAAGGAAAAAACACAACAAAAATGAGAAGTTTATTTTATGAGCTGGATACACCTATCTGAGTGAACTGGTTTTTGTTCATGAAATCAATGACAAAATGGTCAACCCTTTTGAAAAACAGGACATTTTTCTTTCATTTAGATTGAATCAGTAAGAGACTAGGTCAATCTTAGTCGGACACAGAAAGTATACAAAATCCACTTCTATGCCTGGCGACTTAAGATTTGAAAATGCCAGACAAAATGGCAGACCTCAAAGGAGTGTCATAATCTCAGTGGGATAATTCACACTATGTAACATTAAATGGCGCGATTCCCAGCACAGTTGAAAAGTGGAGTGTGTGTATGTGTGTGCGGATCTGGAGGAAGAATAAAATCAATGTGTCTGAGTTGCTAGTAACTCGGGCAACCCAATTTAAAGTCAGCTTTCCTTACAGCGATACCATCCATGGAAAGGAAATTCTTGAAATGCTACCATCAAGTGGTAACATGTCAGCTGCAGTAATAATTCTATCAGCATTTTAAAGAAGAGGCAGTCCAAATACTGAAACCTCAGCATATTTCCGAGGCAACACTTGAAAAGCCCACTGCTTTCTCAGCAATTTTTATAATAAGGTTAGGGTCTATATTCTCACTAGTACGGGTGTATGAGTCTTTCCACGTTATTCAGGCTAGCTGCTATCTCCCTAATTAAGGGCCAAAATGTAAAACTTCTCGGGAACTCCAAAATGTTTAATATTAAAATTCTACCCCTTCACTTGAATTTGAGTATTTCTTATAATTTAAGGTTTTAAAACCAGAGCAACTGCCAAATGCATGCTATAATTTCCTTACAGTGCATTCTAAATGCCTTCTGATAAAAATGTAAACTATTTACCACTATGGGGAAAAGCTAAACAGTAAAGCTTTAAGCAGTTTCTTCTTTTTGATAATTTGAAATCCAGACAGTGGATCTTGAAATTGTTTCAGTGGATGTGGTTTAAAATACATACGGAGTTTTCAAGTTCTCAGGACTAACGAGGTTCTAGCCCTAATGTCTGTTATATGTGGATGTGTTTGCACGTGGGAGAGTTCAACACAGAAAAACACAAACCAATGGATTCAACATAAAGTAACAGAAAAGGAAACTGAATAACCTCAGTTAAAATACAGGTGAAAATCTAGTAACAAAACAAAGAGTTTTAAGAACTTAAATAACTTAAGTTCAAAAGTAAACCAAAAATCTGGAATCACACCAGCACCAACGTATCAGAAATATGCACTGCCCATTATTAAATGTCTCCTTCCAAAGCAAATGTGGCCCATAGTCTCTGATAATACACCCACTGTACCTTAAAATGTGCTTATCAGAAACTATGCATATTTCAGTCATTTAGAGAGTTGTGTGTTTTGTGCATACAAATGATCCATTTACGCTAATTTTTTTAGAGAACGTGTTTATTTTGGTGGGAGAAATTTTTGTTTTTTTAAAGTTATTAGGATAATTTTTAGTTACAAACTCAAGGGGAAATTTACTTCTATGCCTTTTCCTATCTTCATTTACAAATCTGTGTCTTTTTGTGGAAACCAGAGACACTGATTTTGGAATAAACTCACATGAAAATAAAGAAAATTATCGTGATGCTCAGCATGATTCTCTATGTAGAGGAGGTATGTCTAAATCATGTAAATATAGGAATACTCGAATCTTCTAGATTGAAGGATAGAGATAGGGAAAAAAAAAAACCACAAAAAAGACTCAGGGAAAGATAAGGGAAAATAAGCAAGAGGCTGAGATTAATTTTTAAAATGTTATAGTTTTTTTAATGGATTTTTGTTTTATTGATTTTTACTCATTCAATTAAAGTACAATCTAATAGCAAATTTTCATCACGTATTATTAAAATTGGACTGTAATTATAATGATAGTACATAACGATAGTTAAAACAGCAAGACAAAATTCACAAACGTAAAAGAGTATGCAGTGCTGTTTCCTCTGGTGTGGTGGCCATTAGACACATGTGGCTATTTAAAGCAAATGAATACATATTAGCTAAAATAAAAAAATCCTGTTTTGGTGTCTCAGTTGTAGGAGCTGTATTTCAAGTGCTCCATAGCCAGTGGCCTCTGGACCAACACAGAAATTTCCATCATCACAAAAAGTTCTCTAGACAGCACTCGTCCAGAAAGCTACACATTTTAATTGGAAAAAACATCTTTATCTCTATCTCAAAAGAAATGTTTTCATTCTGTTTCAAAAATAAAATGTGGTTCTTCTCAGTCTCTTCTGTCTTGGATGGAGAAATCAAAGACACATATGACTCCCAACTTCTATTCAAGGAGATAATGAAGTCACCCTTTTGAGGTCTTTCCATTCTCCACTATGATCTAGGCCTCCGGACGTTATTTACGCGTGTGTTTATTTTTCAGTCAAATAGCCAGAACATTTAGTAAAAACGTAATTTAAAGTTATTTTTAGTAGTGGAATGACTCAAAGCTGTCAAAGCCCTCCTGCGTGTGGCCAACCTAAGTGGGTTGTCCCCATTCTGCAGGTGTGGTGACTGTGTGTGTACGTGGCTGGGGGCGGCGTGGGCAGTGGGTGGGTGAAGACCGCAGTCCAGGGACGACGAGGGAGCTATTCTGTCGGACAGGACTGGTCCGACTGCTATGGGGTTTCAGCCTTTCTTCCCGCTGAGAAGGTCTGAAGACCAAGGCTGCACTGACAGGGGTGAAAATTTGGGGGCTCTGATGACCCCGCGGCCTGAGCGGTCCCCCACACAGCCGTACCACTGGGCCTGCTTACCGCTTTGCAGTGTCTGCTTCCCTCCAGAAAGCACTCCGCTGGGGAGCATGCCCGTGGGGGTCAGGCCTTTCAGCGTCAGCACACTCTCGCTCTCTTCTCTGCAAAGGCACAAGGGGAGAGAAGGCATTAACTTCGACTTTCTTTCCAAAGAAAGGGGGGAAATGCGTAGTAGAACTCACATTTCCCTCCACCTAGGCGCTCTGGATTTTATTTTATTTCAAACATACTGCGTTTTTATACATTCCTACTGAAGTCATGCCACGTCAATGGACAGTGGCCGTGCTAGTTTACGATTATACACTGGCGCAGGCTCAGCCTCTTCCGAGTCCCGAAGATACAGAAAACAATTCACATTTTGTAAGCAGGCATTGCCATAAGGTGTTTGCTGGACAGCCACCGTGACACCCATAAATATGTTGAAAATGAGCCCTGGGGAGAGCTGATGTAAGTTTTCCAGCCAAGGCTTGGCAGAAATGAGTGGAACTTACTTCCCTCGGGAGAGAAAACCAAAGAGTATATATGAGAGATTAAAAACAAAACACACCCCCCTCCCAAAAAAACTCCGTAGTTTATAGATTAGGGAACTAGAAGTTACATTCAAGGCGCTATTAAGTAATGGACATCACATGGTAAGTAGACAAATAATGGCAACCAGCCAGGAAAGCCACTGGTAACATTTCCCACCTTTTCAGCAGTGTTTCCCCCATCTGATTTGCTAATAGAACTTTAGTGTATTACTGATTGTGATGACTGTCTTACATCTGCACATCATCATTTCAATGCTATTTATTAGTCACAGGACTATTGATCACTTTGATTTATTAATAAATCATCATGATTAAATAACCGTGAAATAGGAATACTCTCATCTCTTTCCATGTGGCTAATGCTGTAATTTACATAATCAGGAAGTGTTTATAATACAAATATATAGGTATATAACATCTACTATATGTAGAACTACCAAAGCCACATTTTTATGAAGCTATCTAACATGACCCAAACAGAATTCTTAAACGATCCCTCCAAACCAGCTACTTCCACAAACTTTCTTCAGCTTCATCTTTTCGTTAAGCCTCAAGAATTACACCTTCACTCCTGTCCTCTCTCTCTCTCTCCACCTCCTCGCACCTCCACTCAGCTGGCAAACCTTGAGGGCTCTACCATCAAAATATTTCCAGCATTTTGCCACTCTCACAATCCTACCACTCCCCTTTTTAAAACAGTTTTGTGGAGTAGAAGCAACATCCCATATAATTCATCCATTTAAAGTATGTGATTTAATCATTTTTTTTTAGTGCATTCACAAAATTGTGAAACAATCACCTTAATCAATTTTAAAGTATTTTCATTGCCCCCAAAAGAAAACCTGTGTGCATTAGAGTGGCTCTCCATTTCTTTCATCCTTATATAACCACTAATCTACTTTCTGTACATTTGCTTCTTCTAGATGTTTCATAGGGGCGGAATCATACAATGCGTAGCTTTCAGTAGCTGACTTCTTTTGCCACCAGCATCTCTTGCCTGAATATTTCCAGCAGCTTCTTTACCGGTCTTGCTCTCCATCCTCATCACACTCTCTGCCTCCATCCCTGTCTATTCTCAGTGTAGCAAACAGGCCGGGCCTTTTAATACATATGCAGATCCTACCATTTCCCTATACAAAGCTCTCCAAAGGCTTCTCCTCTCATTAAGGGTGAAAAGCAACATCTTTAGGTTTGACCATAGCCTTTGAACACTAACTCCCAACCCACGCTCTCCCAACCTCACCCATCTGTCGGGCTCCATTTCCTACCAGCGTCCACTCTCCTTAGTGTCCCTCCAACACATCTGGCACACCTCACCTCAGGGCTCTACCCTTCTTTGGCACACTCTCCCTCCAGTACCTGCGTGGCTCACTACCTCTCTGCCTTCGAATTTCTGCTCAAGATAGCCCTCTAAGTGAGGACTTCTTTAGAAGGCTGTTTATATACTGCCCATCTCCCCTTGCTGATTTTATTTTTACCTAAAGCACTTATTACCCCTGAAAAACTATACATTTATTTATTCTGTTGTTGTTGTTTTAAGTATCCAGACAGGAAAGCACCTGGTATATAGTCCACATTTGAAACACATTTACTAAAAGAATGAGTAAAAGGAAAATAGAATGGCAGTGTTATCCACATTTGAGATTTCTATATCCTTTACTATAGTTGACTTAAAAATGTTAGGTTTGAGATGGTCATTAATCATTGTTTGCCCTCATACAGTACTGTAACCTTTCCAGGCTTCTGCTGTCAAACCAGTAGAGGTCACACAAAGAAAAAATCATCTTAAGTGCTAATATGTGGATTTGGAATTGGGAGTCCCTCTAAGGAAAGGAACCTATCTTCTTTTTTGCATTCATATTCAAAATCGGGCTTCCTTTCTTCTTTTCCCTTTTGCACTCAACGATATTCTTCATCTCCTTATATTCTGATTGTTTCTCCTGCTGTACACAAAACCCAAGCACTCACAGTTTCTGGCAGCTTCCCCATTCCTCAATTCCAACCACATCCACTGAGTCCTCCCTCACACACCTTGGCTCTACTGCCCACTGATGACCACGCCTCCTTCTGGAAAGACTCTTTGCAGAGGTCTCAAACACTTTCTTCCCTAGTTCTCCTCCTCCTCTGGCCTCCTCTTCTCAGTCCCTTGGATGATATTTTTCCTCTAGCTCCACACCTGTGCTTTCTAAAATGGAAGCTTCCGGCCACATGTGGCTCTTATCCACTTGAAATCTACTTGAGATGCACTGTCAGTATGAAATGCTCACCGGGTTTCATACACTTAATACAAAAATAAGAATGTGAGACATCTCCTTCAGAAGCTTTCTACTGACTACACATTAAAGGGATAAAATTCTCAACATGTGTGTTAAATAAAAGACAGTCTTAAAATTAATTTCACCCATTTCTTTCTACTCCTTTACTGTGACTTCTAGAAAATGTCAACTTAGATGTGGCTCACATCATATTTCTACTACAAAGCACTGTTCTAGAGGATTCTTTTCTTTTTCTCCTATGTCTACTTTCTTTCATAGCAAGTTGGTCCACTTAGGCTGCTTTAGTCATGTCCCCTCTCATGACAACATTTCCTACCCTAGTCTCTCTCTAAAGCTCCAGGGCAGAATTCCTCTCTGTCTCTGAATGAATATTCCACCGGTATCCCAGAGGAAAAATATGCCCAAATCAACTTATCATAATCTTCCCCCAAAATACCTGTTAGGTATTTAAATGGAGAAATACTTCCTCTTCCTTAGATAACAGCACTATCACCCTACCCATTGCAGAGGCTAGGATCTCTATGGAATATTCTTAGAACATTTCCTCTCCCTCATCACCCCTTGCATAGGTCGGAATTCTTGGAGCAAATGACCAGAACATACTCTGGCTGCTTCTGACAGCAGAGAGATGCACTAAGGATCTGAAAGAGCTCACAGAACCAGAGAGCCTGCAGCCCAGAAGAGCATGGGTGTCCATCCACGCTGTGGAATCTGGTGCCGCCACTGTTCAGAGCCAACACCTAAGCTCATGCTACTGCTGTCAAAATTCTGAGAAAGTAGTTCTTTTGCTGTCCTCTCAGGTTTCACAGATGAGAGAGAAATCATCTTCCCCGCTTCCTGCCTTCTCACTATGCTCATTTCAAAACACAAGTTTTCTGTGCATTCATTTGATTGGTGGATCGTAGGCAACATGCCTGCACCTTCCCTGCCAAGGCTGCTGAAATACAGTATTCTGTGTCCCTCATAATGTGGCAAATTACCACAATGTAAGGGATATACTGGACAGTGATACCTGACAAATGTATACTACCATTCACATTTATTCATTATGTTTAAAAATTTCCAGCTTCGGGGCACCTGGGTGGCTCAGTGGGTTAAGCCGCTGCCTTCAGCTCAGGTCATGATCTCAGGGTCCTGGGATCAAGTCCCACATCGGGCTCTCTGCTCAGCGGGGAGCCTTCCCCCCCACCCTCTGCCTGCCTCTCTGCCTACTTGTGATCTCTCTATCTGTCAAATAAATAAATAATCTTTAAAAAAAAATTTTCCAGCTTCACAAATTCTTTTTGTCTCTTCCTTTGTATGTTTCCCCCTATAGCCTAATTTTCTTGGATAAATTCAATCATTTCCAAAATGTCCTCCCTGATGTCAGCAAGTCATCTTGTTGTCCAGTCTTCACACTGCCACTAACATATAATATCTAAACATGGGTTAGAGCATGCTTTTTATCCTATTAAAAACATCCTATGACTGTCACTGCCTCCATGCAAAAATTCGATATTTTACCATGACCATGCTATTCAAGGCTGTCAAGGATCTGGACTTAAATACATCTTCAGCTTCACTTTCCCCTAGATTCCTCACTCACCCTCATGTCTTAAGACTCTGCTCTTTTGAATACTTAGAATTCGCCAACCACACTGTTCCAGACACTCACTAGTGCTGCACACTGAGTTTGGACACATTGCTTCCCTTGCAAGTCTGCTGTGCGCATTACTGCCAAATGCATACACCATGAGACAGGGCAACCTGGCACTTAGCAAGAGGGCTCTTCAAGCACTGCCCTTAGGACCATGTGACTGTGTGCTTGATGACTTCTCAGTTCCCAAACCTGCCTGTTCCACAATTCACCACCTAAAGGAATCCTACCTATCCTTCACAGAGCTCCTCCTATGTCAACCTCTTGAGGAACATTGTTTCTTGCTTTCTGTTTTGCAGGAAATAGGACTCCGTGGAGCCCCATCCTCATCTCATCCACAGCAGAGCCTCTCTTCATGTATTTAGCACGCATTTCATTGTCTTGTATTAGTTTCGTGTCCACATGTCTGTCATTTCAATGTGGTATTCATTGTACCTGACTCAGTGTACTGTACACATCTAACATTCAGTCATTCTTTGCTAACCTTCACCTTCTTTACTCAGGCTAGACACCCCCTGCATTCTGCAATACAATATATCTTGTTTTTATTTTCCATCAATGTATGCAATCTCCATCAAGTCACTGACCATCACTGGGTGTGAAGAGACCATTTCTCAGCTGGGAATAATTCCATCTTGTGGACAGGGGACTGACTAGAAGGACTTTCCAATTTTAAGACCTACCTATGACTCTGTAGCTTTGCCTTTACCACCTTCATATGCTTTGAAAACTAACATGGATGGAAACACTTTTTATACTAAGAAAGGCTTTCCTTTTTTCCTTAAATATACTTTCACTTGGAAATTTTGGAGCTGTTTTTACTTCTTCCCACCAAGGCTTCAGATAGAAAAAGAAAAAAAAAAAAAAAGAGACTTCAGATAGGAAAAAAAAATCAAGAAAAAAAAGTCAGTAAATTTGAGGTATGATAAGCAAGTGATTCAGCAGAGGTCCTGGTGGACTTCTGATCTTCATGTGGTCTTTTGCTGCCACAAGACATCTTTCCAGCCACACAGACCTTCCTGGGCCTCAAAACTGATGTCCTGGTTTCTATCCAAGAATCTTTGCACCCTCTATTCTCTTTGTCTTAAACACTCTTAACTCTGCGTTTTCGTGAAGGTCACCCCCACACTTCCTACTCAAATGCTATTATTCAGAAAGTTCTTTGTTGGCCACCCACTAAAATAAGTGCCTCATGTCCTACTTGCTATCCGCCTTTTTCTCTTCATGGTATGTAATCAATGCTTTACGTGTATAGTTATTACTGAATGAGTGAGTGAGTCCTGGAAATTGAGTCAGGAATAGAAAGCATCAGCACACAGGCAGCCTCGTTCATTAGGCTGTAAGGAGCAACAGTGCCCTATTTTCAGCTTTAAAATGACTCTTCAGGATCTGACTGGTCAGCACGAAGCTATTATTGACTTTGATTTGGTGTCTGTAAGAAGGGATGGTATTGCCTTTCATCTTTTTCACAGCTCTCTGCTTTTGGCAACAAGCTATTTGGTTATTCTTTAGTGACTCTACCAGGAATAGACTAGAAACAGCAAGAGGAGAAATCGGAAGAGCCCACGCAGCTACTCTAGGAAGAAGAGTTGAGACAAAAATATGGCAAAAATTTGATTATGAAGCATACAACATGGCAACGGTCTGTTTTGCAAGGTATGTTTATTTATCCTTGTTAATGAGGAATTGTGAATTGACCATATACTCCTCACATATAAATAATGCCACATTTCAAGGCAATTTTTTGAGGAGAAATATATTACTTTGTCTTACCAAATAGTAGATAAAAGAATTTAAATTAAAAAAAGTGCAGTTAGTTCTTTTCAAGAAAACATTTGTTTTTACAATGTAGGATTAATAATAACATGATTCATGATCTATTTAAAAAATAACTATTGCATGGAATTGAAACATTAAATAACTATTAAATAACTATTTTTCTCTCAATGACTTATTAGAATAATAGAGTCACATGAACAAGCTCAATGGCTAATGTTCGTTTCCTAGAAATCTAGTGAAATGCACCTGATAAATTCATCTTTTACCAGAGAACCAAAATGAAACATAAAATGAATTATAACAGCTTTCCTATTTCACTACAAGTTCAACCTATTGTGAAATAAATTTTCTAAAGTCCAGCAGGAAATAGTGATAAAATGTGAAATAGCTTAATTAGAGGCTTTCTTTAAGGAAATAATTTAGAATATTTCATTTGACTAAGAAAGTGAGGAACAAACAATCCCATTTAAAAGAAAAAAAAAACAACTAAGAAAAAGCAAATATTTTCTAGTAAAATACTTAAATTACCAGATTACAGTATTAAAATGTTTATCGAAAGACACATAATCACATTTAAAACAGAAACACCAGAACAATGATCCCACCTGAGAACCGAGAACACTCGGGCCATTTTGCCTATTGCTCGGATCTTGTTTCTTATCACCTCCTTCCGGGCTGCGGCTGTTGCTCCTATATTTTAAAAGAGAGGGTTCAGTAGTCAGTGACCTTTTATCTAACTGTAATTATTTTACAAGTTTAGATATATAACCGACTATAGTAAGCAAAACCACCTCTCCGCCCCCCGCCACAGTGGATTTATCTCAGAATTAATTTTAAAAACTATACATCTGGCTATTAATACTTGGATGTGGCTCTTGAGAGGTCCCCAAAATGCCAAAGCGCAACTTTCGAGATTTCCAAGGAGAGGTGGGTAAAGAGAAAAATCATGGAGCTGACCAGGTTGGTTCCTATCCTTCTCTTTTGTTTATACAGAGAGAGTATGTACTGGCAAAAAAGAATCAAGTGAGTCACCAGGATTTTCTACTTATTTCTGGACTCCATGCTAAGACTACTTTATTAGGAAACTGCTTTTTCTTTTTCTTTTTTTTTTTTAAATATTTTATTTATTTATTTGACAGGCAGAGATCACAAGCAGGCAGAGAAGCAGGCAAAGAGAGAGGGGGAAGCAGGCTCCCTGCTGAGCAGAGAGCCCTATGTGGGGCTCAATCCCAGGACCCTGAGATCATGACCTGAGCCAAAGGCAGAGGCTTAATCCACTGAGCCACCCAGGTGCCCCAGGAAACTGCTTTTTCGAAAGTTCTCCTTTGAAGTGAAGGGAGTCTCAACTCCCTAAGTTCCCTGAAGCCTCATGCATGTCATTTAGTGGCCATAAAACATTTCCTTTAGGACTTGATACTCTTCCATCTTCTGCTGGTTCACAAGTTCTAGAGGGGAAAATGGAGAACTACTGCATTGGGTTTAGTGAGAGATGGCGGCACGGTCTGTATTTTAGTACTTAAGTAAAAGTTACACACAGGTCTGTCTGAGTAACTTCTACCACTTACTATATTTTCCAAATGGAAAAAAAAATCAATCTATGCAGGTTATTGTTACTTGTAAACATTTTTATCATGTTTTAAAAATAATACTATATGATCTCTAGTGAATCTATTTCATTTTTTATTAAATTCCCAAAGCATGTCTGGAGAAGTGCAAGTCACAGGAAAACATCTCTCTTTCTAAGATTTTTATAATCTAAGGTAAAGGGGCTAAGATAGCCTTGTTATACATTATATGGGACTTTGTAGGAAGTGTTAACACAAGATTGTTTTTCTAGTTCTACTGCCACCAATAGAAATACAACAAAATATTCCTTTCAGATAATATCAGAAATGTTCTTAATCCAAATGAACAATTTATTAAGTCAGCTAATTTTTTTAGAGACTGCAGCCCACCAGTGCTAATTGGTACAAGTTTTGGTCTTTTAATCTGAGATAAGGACAAGTTTTCTGACCTTTTTGGATGGAAAGAGTCCTGCTTTTTCTGTCAGCAAGTTTTTTTTTTTTTTAATTTTTACAAAGACTTTGTATTTACTTATTTGAGAGAGAGAGAATGAGAGAGAGCGCATGAGAGAGGAGTGGATCAGAGGGAGAAGCAGACTCCCCTCTGAGTGGGGAGCCCATTTCAGGGCTCCATCCTAGGAATCCAGGATCATGACCTGAGCCAAAGGCTGTTGCTCAACCAACTGAGCCACCCAGGCACCTCAGGTTCTTCACAGGCTTTTAAGAATGTGATTTAGAATCCTTTTCATTGTTTGATGAGAGTCAAATAATTAATCACCACCCTAACATTTCTGTAAGAAAGAAAACTCACATCAACACACACAATTTTGAACTGTCTGGAGGGGGAAAACAAACAAACAAAAACAAACCCAAACCTCTGCTTTTCTCTCCTCCAAGGAAAAGGAAAACACAATGGGCCACTTCCTTCTCCTGAGGGGGTTAGTGGGCCAGAAGAGCTATGAGGGCACGCCCACCTCACACACCCACGGGTGTTCCCCAGAAGGTGCCTACCAGCGAGCTGGCTTCTTCCCCTTGTCTCTCTAACCTGAACACAGCCCACATTTTTGACCATTTCTTTCTCCCTTGTGGCAATCCCAGCTCAGCGGGTATCTTTACTATTAGCAGCTATTCTGCTGGCAGACGAGTAGAGGAAGTTTCAATGCATGAGAGAAAACCACTCTCCAATCCAGTTTTTCTAATAATTAAGTGGAACCATGGTTTCTCATTTGCTAGGTTCCTTGAATTACATGCTGTTGGCCAGAACAGTTGAGAAGAAAATAGTGTGTGGGCCAGGTCCCTGCCTCGAAATTTATCCTGGGTTTCTAACAGTATTTACTAGCTATGATTTGTAATTATGATTCTTTATACAATAAATCCTGTCCAAGAGACCATTTAAAAGCCTGACGTTCCTGTGCTTGCATTTTAGGTAATTTATGATCAAGAGACTACTGAGGAACATTTGTTAAGAAAAGAAAAAAGTGGGATCGTAATTAGTCTCCTTAAAGTGGCTTTCTTTCTTATCTATATATTTTCCGTTATTCCATTAAATTCTGTTTTCAGTCTGACACCATGCTATCCCCACTCTATAGTTAATATTTCCAGTGTGTTTGACCCAGTCCACTCTGAGGTCATGAGGTGCTAAGTCAGGGAAAAAATTCTGACCCTTTCCAACACACAGTATGGCCAGATCATAAATCCATCCAAAAGACACAAAGATTGTAAAATGTGGGTGAGGTCCAAAAGTGGTGACTATATTTAGAAGCACAGTAAGGAAAGCAGCAAGAAGGAGCAGCTAGAAATAAAACTGTATATTTTTAAGAGAAACAAGAAAGGCAAAACATAAAATAAATGGGAAATATATAGGAAGGATAATCTCCCAGAAATTTTTCAGTAAAGGCCTTGTAAAAACCACAACCAGAGCAAAGAAAAGTAAGAAACTAAGTTGGAAAGGGAGGGAAAGAAATTGTATAGAGCTGTCCTTTTTGGCTCAGTATCAACTGATTCTCAGAAGAATGCTCAAAAAATTCTGAATTTGAAATGTAGAATCAACATTCTGATAGAGCCAGTCTGTCAGATCAAATGACCTACTGAAGAGCATGTAACAGATTATTTTACTTTATGCACTCATAGATGCACTCCCAAAAAATGATGATTCACAGCATGTTACAACATTTTTTTTTTTTTTTAAATCAGAGAGAGCACAAACAGCAGGTGAAGCAGGCAGGGGAGAAGCAGGCTCCCCACTGAGCAAGGAGCCCTAAGCAGGGTCAATCCCAGGACCTGAGATCATGACTTGAGCTGAAGGCAGATGCTTAACTAACTGAGCCACCCAGGCGTCCTGACAACACCTTTCTTAATGAAGAACGGTTGTCTCTTTTTAAATGTCTCAATAACACAGACAGTAAAAAGGTGTACTACTCCTTTTATAAAATTGGAATACATTTACTCAAAAAATAAAAAATAACCTAATCATAGACAGTGTGAAGAGACATTCAAAGCGAGTATCTCTTAAGTTAGAAATTGCCTCAATATTTTCCAAATATTCAAAATTCAAAATGAAACTAATGCCACACTTGGATAACCCCACCAAAATTTGAAATACTCAGTGTTTGTTCCATTGCAATCCCTCACAGTCTGTATTCTATAGAGGGATCAAAGAAAAAGCATGCTTTTCAGAATTTTACTAATTGCAACATGCAAATACAATGTCACGTTCAACATACTTGCTCTCTTTAAGTCCTGGACATGACCACAGGAGCTCAAATTAAAATTGAGCAAATAAAATAATGAAGGAACATAAAACTCCTTCTACATTAAAACTGAAGTGACTATTTTCCCTGAAAAGAACAGAACATTTTAACCTACAAGTCCATAACGGAAAGGTAACATTTCATATGTTAAAAAAAAAAATAGTCATTTTAAGTAAATTTCATTTTGTGTTTCCATTTGGGTAATTATCACTTCTTTTTTGAGCCCGTGTGTCTCTCTCTCTCTCTCTCTCTCTTCAGCTTTTAAGTTCTAATCTTCTTTTATGCCTGGGGTCTGAATCCAGAATCCAGGCAAACCTGCACACTCAGTTGTCCTCAAAGTGGAAGAGGCTAATGTAGAGACCAAGGAAATCTTTAAAGATCTGCTTTTAACATGTGTCCTTTCTGACCTTAACTTAGCCCCTCGCTGACTTCTCATGACTTTGAAAGGCATCCATGCCAAATGGCTTGCTGAGTGAGTGCGGCATCCCTGCAGGGTGGATTTCAGCCTCTAAGGGGACCGGGAAAGTGCAGCAGCCTCACTGCAACGAGGAGCCAACTGCTAGGTGGAAGAGAAATTCTCAGCACAGGGGCCTTCTGCCACACATCACACGTGCTCTTGTCATCCAGCTCGCAGCTCCAACCTGCCGAGGTACTGCTGCAAACCGCTCAGTGTTAACTGAATTAGACTATGTGGGAAGTGCTAGATAGAATACGATACCACCCAAATCATTTCTTCATTAAGTGTGCTTGTGAATCTTATCCCATATCACCTGCCACGTGCTAACTGCCAGCAACAGAAATATGAAGCTTGCAGGATCTCCGCTGGAGGAAATCACAGGAATGACAACAAGAGAGTGGGACAAATAGAGTGACAGTAGCAGTGGCGTGCCCAAGCTGGCTTGAATCCTCTAGTGAGAGTGAGAGTAGACTAAGCGCATCTCTCTCTTTTTGTTTTTTAAGATTTATTTATTTAAGAGAGACAGCACGAGCAAGAGAAGGTCTAACGGGAGAGGCAGAGAGAGAGAATCTCAAACAGCCCTCCCTCCGAGCATGGAGCCCAATACTGTAGGAAAACACCCCCTGGATCACAGATTTCAATAATTCCTATAAAATTTCATCTTTTTGAAGATCATAACCTAAAATTTTTGGAATACCTTTTTGATTTTGTTTTTCATTCTACCATATGACATATACATAGGTGATAAAATTGGAATATAATGGCTATTCACTCCATATTCACTCCAAACCACATATTTTCAATTTTTCCCATATGTTATTTAGTTCAACTAAAATCTCAGCACGTAAGAGACCCTGCAGTAGTGTGATATTTGGCATAAGATGATTCTGTCTCATATCCTATTTTGCAAGGAACAGAAGATCCTTTAAACTATATATTTTTTTAAAATAAAAAGCCTCTCTTATGTAATAGATTCTAAGAAAGGCCAGTACAGCCTAGACTGTTTTTTCTCTGCTTTTCTTGTCATAAAACATAAATGAATTATTTGGATAGGAAATCTTAAAAATGTACAGACTACTCCCAAATGTCAAATAACTGTCATTATTTGGTTATCCTGCATAATTAAAAGTTACTTCTGTTTACAAGTTTTAATTTGTTTCCATAGACTTTTGTTCTCTGAGACATTTTGTCCCATCTGTTCAGGGACTCCTCAGAAGAATCGCAGAAATTGGCTATACACATAAATCTAACTTGGGTAAAAAAAAAAAAGATCTCAAAGCACATTGGAGAACTTCTGTTGATTTTTTGAGAAACCATCACATAGTCAAACTATGCCTTATAAAGAACATTTGAGTTGATTTATATTTACCAAAGTAGAAACTAATGGGATTTCACATGCCAGGTCAGACTGGCCTCTTTATCAGGACAGAAACACATCAATTTTATAAACTGACAAGTGAAAATCAAAACAAAACAAATGAAATAATAAATGCCAAGTTAATAATTTAGACTTCTTGTTTATAAGAGAAACAATCATAATGCATGGATGTCCAAGCTATCCAGGATCGTTCTTTGTATAGGTGAGGATGTAACGGTTCAAAAAGGTGTTTTTTTTTTTTTAAAGATTTTGTTTATTTATTTGTCAGAGAGAGTGAGCACAGGCAGACAGAGTGGCAGGCAGAGGCAGAGGGAGAAGCAGGCTCCCTGCTGAGCAAAGGCAGAGGGAGAAGCAGGCTCCCTGCTGAGCAAGAAGCCCGATGCAGAACTCGATCCCAGAACACTGGGATCATGACCTGAGCTGAAGGCAGCCGCCCAACCAACTGAGCCACCCAGGCATCCCCAAAAAGGTATTTATTAAGGACCTCATTATGCATGTATGTTAAATGCAGAAAGGATACATGCACTAGAACTGAATTCTGGGCCCTTATGGATTTATGCGTTCATCAAATGTTAGAACTACATTTAAATTATCCAAACTAAATTTATCTCTGAAATGATATAAATTAAGGGGGGAAATGGACAGCGTAAAATATGTTTCATGGTCATACGTGTCATATGCTAAATAGAAAATGAACTGAGCACCATCTGACAGCACAATAAAAAAACAGGCCCAGAGAAGTAAGGCCAACTCATTGGTCTGACAGTGGAGACACCGCACCCCGCCCCACCTGGAGGCATGGGCCTGTATTGAGCTTATCTGAAACAAAGCCACTCAAAGGTCTTCTGGTGCACTTTGAGACCTAGGTGGGTGTTTTGCCAGCACATAGGGGATGCAGTGATGTTTTACCCAAGAATGAGAATAAAGAAATGAGCCTTAGGTTGTGACCCATGATCAGCACACAGGCATGTACAGGAGACTTAAATGAGACTTAAACAACACCTACAGATATGATTATCTTATCAGAGGAAGGGAATATGCCAATCGAAAATATGCTGATGGGCCACAGAGGCAGGGTACAGAAGAGAAGTTGAGGCAAACATCTGAAATATCTAGGGAAGTTCTGTCCAGGGAGCAAAGGCTTCAAGGGTTCTGGCCCTAGTGCAAGGCTTCGGATCATGAATAGCAGGCTCGTCCACTTCTCTGAAGACCTGAAGACACTGGTGTGTGGGAGGCAGAAGGGAACCCTGGTGAAGAATTTTGGTTGGGAGTAAAAGATCTAGGTTGGAGCTTCAGCAATTCCATTCACTAGTTGTGCTGTCCTGGACAGGTGACTAGGTTTCTAGTCTAGGTTGTATAAAGTCAAGGAGGTTCAAAGTGCTTTATTTGCATTATTTCACATAACCTTCACAAAAACCACTAGGCGAAGTACTATTTGTCTCCACTGTCCTTAGGATGATTCTAGGGAACCGAGATGGTAATCTGTGTGCCTAAATCAACAGCTGAAAAGTGCTGACCCAGAGCCAAAATCCATTACAGTAGCAGGTTGACTGATCCACTTCATAGGTGGGTGGAAGAATTAAATAAGTAATGTGTTCATTCACTCTTAACATTTAACAAACGTGTGCCCGATACTGTGCTACCTGCTAGAGCACTTAGCACAGAGCTTTGGTCCATGAGAAGCACTCAGTAATATTTGCAATCATTATCAAGAAGAAGGAAATGCTTGTGGAGAGGTGGACATTCCAATTCCTCTAACACTCACCCTTCTCACTGTAGATTAAAAGATTGATTATGTGATCTTTGTTAATATCAAGCTCCCCAAGTTGGAACCTCAGTTGTTTTCTGTGCCAACTAGGCTAAAGGCTGAGCCCCAGATGATGGCACATTTACTAGGGGAAAATGCTGGCAGCCAGGATGCTGCTGGTTTCATTTTTCAGGAAAAAAGGAAAGAAAGAAAGAAAGAAGGAAGGAAGGGGAAGGGGTAGGAGAAGGGAAGGGAAGGGAAAAGAAACACTTCCAAAAGGTGGGCTGACAAAATATAATCAAGATTTCTATTTCTGTGCTGAGAAAAAGTGGAAGAAAAGTTTTATAGCTTCTCATATAAGAGGAAGAGCAAAAACAGACTACACTCATAGAAAAATATTTTTAAAATCTAGATTTTCTGAGCACTTATTTCACTTTTTCTTAAAGTCCTTAGACTAATTATCAGAGATCAAACGATTATTATCAAGAGAATGTTTTACAAATGTTGGACTCACAACAACTCTGTCTGCAGTTGTTAATTAACTAATAATTATTCTCATATAAGTACTTCAGGTAGACAACTTGGACCCATAAAATGGCTTAGTACAAAGAGAATCATGAAAGCTCTGCCAAAAATACAAGATGAATTATCTTTTCTTACGGTATCACTTTCCAGCAAGCTTCCATTACCACACTAGTCCCTTTTGTGAAGAATGCCTCTCTCACATGCAAATTACCTTAACCTTGTTTGTGAGAAGTGATGTGTTTCTAAAGTATAGACATATACACAAAATCTTTGCCTTCATTGAGGAAGAAGAGCTCTCTACTTCAATTCCTTTCAAATAAAGAATGTATTCAGGTTTATGGACACACGCTTTTTTCCCTTCTTATATGCAACCTGGATTTTTTCTCAAATACATTCAGTCGAAGTGTATGCTTAGATACGCAATAGCTAATGCTTAGTGTAAGTTGGCCAGTGTCACCACTAGTAGGAGGAAGTCTCAAATACTACAAAAATTAATGATTTTTAAACCTGCGTATAAATACTGTACATGTGTAAAATACATGTGTCTCTGAAAATACAGCATAAAATTCAAGAGTATTATCTTACTGTGAGCATAATATTCTAGCTAATGGTGGGCGCGATCCAACCAAATACCTACAACAAGGATATGGCTGTTTTTTTCATGTTTACTTTGTTCTACAAAGTCTGGCTTCTATGTAATGTGAAAATCCGGCTAAGTAATAAAGAAACACATTTGTGCAAAATCATGGTAGTACAATATGAAGAGAAAGCAGTACTTTCAATGTCTGTGTTGTTGTATCATTTTAATTAGCAACTTAAAAGGACTTTAATTGTTGCAACTAAATATGATAAGCTAGACTTCACAATACTGGTTACAATATGATGGCTACCCAGGCACCTTGTATTGATAGTCAAGGCCCCAAAACACTGATAGCCATAAATATGATGTAAATTTCTAGCCAACTATGTAGGAAATCCCTGTGTATTTTTTAGACATGTTTCTATTTTAATGATACACTGGATATAAACTATATGCTTCCTTTTTATGGTATAACCATGATAAAAAAAAAAACAAAAGCAGTTACCTGTACTATAAATGGTACAGAGTACAAAGGATACATTTATTATGACAAAAATGGCTTACATTCCATATTATAGACCAAAATATTAAGTAATTGAAAAAAACAACACTAAACTCGACGGTAATTCACAAAATCTTGAGGAAAAAATAACAAAACCTTTTATAAAATACTGAATATTTTTTCTTTCTGTGTATGTCTTTCCTTTCTCCAATTACCTCACTCAAACTCAAATATTATAAAAAAGATAAGAGAACTTAACACTGGTCAACAGTCAACTAAAACCCATCTTTCCATATCATTTCCTAGAAAACTTACATGGATTTCTCACATGGCTGTACATCCAAATGCAGTAATATACATAAGGTGTTTTTCTTTTCCTTGTTAGAAGTAGAAGACAAGAAAGAATCCTCTAAATTTTCTCCTTGAGTTATCAAATATTTTGTCCCAATTCCTGCTCCCTCCCTCAACCCTTTTAAGCCTAAGACAACATATTTAAAATCTGTTTCTTGCTGCCCAAGCCTCTCAGCTCAACAAAGGCAGAAACCATGTTTGCCTGCATACACAGAAAAAGATATTCCATGAAGAAATGTTTTTACAGAGAACTAAAAATATATAAAATAAAATAAAAATATGATATGAAAATTGAGGTACTACGAATTTTATTTTTTTGGCACTTTGCCAATGATTTCTATGTTCTTTTTTAGCTAGTATAAATACCACAGCTAACATAAACATCTCTTTTCAATAATCTGATATCTGACAAGCATAATGATGTCCTAATATTTCATTTTTTGGCCAGACTTACATCTCACAGTAATTTTTCTGCACTTGGTGTGAATATTTTTAACAGCTGCTGCCTTAACCGGTATACAATCCTGGTCCTTTCTACTTGATTGCTCCTTCTTTCTCCTTCTCTCGTTTGTCTTTTTTCTCCAGCTTCAACAAGGGTTAATTTTAAGGATTAGTCTGCAATTTTTTGATATTACCTTTTTATGTCAGCTTTAGAGGCCAATAGAGTCAATTGTGACTTTTAATTCCAAGCCTCTATCACCAGCCCAGATTTTGTTCCCAATTTCCAGGACTCCACTTCCAAAACCCGCTTAGACATTTCCAGAGCTATGTGGGTCCCTTTCACTCAAACTCATCTCTCCTAAAACTTGCGTGTTTTCCCATAAATGTTCTCATCCTCCTAGACCCCTAGGCCCGAACCACCCAAATCAACTTTTCTTTCCTTTGCCCCATTGATTTATAGCTGTAAGTCCTTGGACAGCTCTTTGGAATAGCTCACTTTGTTTTATTCGTAACACTATCATTGTTTTGATATGGTCACCTCAACTTTCAGATACATTATCAAGTTCCTAATTTATATTCCTACTCATCCTTTGTTCATTTTGCAAGCATTTTTCCAAGCTTACCAACTTCAGGTTATGTGTCAATATTGACAGAACAAGAATCATATCACCACTGTGTCCCTTGAAGCTATTTATTTATTTATTTATTATATCTAAATGTTTCTATTTTGGGGCCGCCTGGGTGGTGCAAGCTGGATAAGTGGCTGACTCTTGATTTCAGCTCAGGTCATGAACTCAGGGTCCTGGAATCAAGCCCCATGTCAGGCTCCACACTCATCTGGGAGTCTACGTGAAGATTCTCTTTCTCCCTTCCCCTCTGCCTTCCCCCTGCTCTCTCTCTTTCTCTTTCTCTCAAATAAATAAATCTTTAAATGTTTCTATTTTTTTTAATGCTTCTAGTTAAATTTGGGGGTCTTTAGAATTTTTTATTTTTAAAATTTTTATCTCTTTATTTGAGAGAGAGACAGAGACAGCAGGAGCAGGGGGAGGAAGCAGAGAAAGAGGGAGAAGCAGACTCCCTGCTGAGCAGGGGGCCAGATGTGGGGCTTGATCCCAGGACCCAGGACCCATGACCCCAGCTAAAGTTAGACAATTGACTGACTAAGCCATCAAGGCACCCCTAAATGTTTCTATTTTTTATATTAAAACTTAATATTCCCCTTACCCTAAACTGTCAATTATTATAGGCTATACAATTTTTTTTTCAAAATCAGGAACCTGAAATATAGAAGGATATGATGAGATGCACAGAAATGACAATAATTGCAGCCGCAAAAGAAACCCTAGGTTAATGGCTCTTGGTATATGTGCTACTGCCAGATGCCAAAGGCAGAAGAAGGGAGTTTTAAGATGAAATTTTGTCTCAAACGTTCATCATGGCAACTAAATACAGTTTTGATAGAAAATAATATAACCAAACCTTTATAGAGGTATTCTTCAGGGACCAATCAAATGTCATGTTAATGCCACTAATTCCCAACTTCACCCTTCAAAATGTTGGAAATGGCTTTTTTAAGTTAGACAAAAAGAAGTGGGGAGACACTCTGGAACCTATGATATTACATATCAAGAATTACCTAATAATTCAAAGCAGACGATGGGAGATAATTTTCTTGTATAAATTCAGATGGTTTCGTAGAGGCTTGCAAAAAACTGCTCTGATCCCATATTTAGTGACTGGTCTGTGGTTAATATCAGGATAAGGCAAAAATGTGGATAAAGGATAAGAGTTCCACCATGTGGTTTGCTCTTTAGATGAAAGCAGAGGAATAAATTCTAATTTAATATTAAGTCTTTCCAGTGCAGCCCGAAACTATACTTGGCTTGAAATGTCTTCATTTTATTATTCTTTTCTTTCCTTTCTTATTCTAAAGGATTTCAGTTTCACCTTCACAATTCTGTGTTAGCCAGACTTGCCATATAACGTAGTCTCAAACATAACTTGTGTATGGGTGTATATATGTGTACACACACACACACACACACACACACAAACACATATATGTGATCTCAGAGTCTATGATTTTAGGACTTAAAAGAAAGTTCCAAATAAATAAATATTTGGAACTCATGAAACTGTCATTAGGTTTCTAATGCTTATCACTATTCCAGATGTTCTTGTTGTAATAATGAATAAAGAAACATTTGAAATGATGCAGTTTGCTTGACTTCTGTCAGCTCCCCCCACCACCCCATCCCAATTTTGGGATCACTTTCTAATCTTTGGTCTGAAATGAGTCTTCTTCATTAATGAGAATTAACTACCCAAATGAAATACATCTATTTAGATTTCTTCTTTCTCTAAAATGGTTTGGTGAATAACAACCCCGAATTGAAACCAGACTATAATTTTATCATCCAAAATCAGAAGTAGAAACAGGAAACAAAGACCCCAATATATATAAATTAGATCCTCAAACGACATGCATTGGTATTAAACAGTTTCAAAACTTTACAAGATAGTACAAGTTTTTATTTTTCAACATAAAAGAACCACAGACCAATTTAAAATAGCAACCTTGTTCTAGATAGGCTATCAAATTCCTTTATTTGTAAGGCAGACGCTAAGGAGGAGAAATTCATGTCGTGATTTCTACTTAGCAAAGACTAGAGGAGCCAGGAGTTAATTGTCTGCTCAGCTACAACAAAATCCTTAATACAATGAAACACATAACTTCTTGGAGTAAACTAAAATTAAAGGGATAGAATGAAACTGTTTTATTTGCCATTTATTTGACTTTCATGGCTAAATAGTGCAAAAAAAATCCACTTCCTTATTTTATAGTATATTTAAACAAAACAAACTATATTATGTTTAACTGTTGTTTCTTCACAACAACAAAAAGGCATCACACCGTTTCAAGCATTGTAATCACAGTTTGTAGAAAGTTCAAGAGTCTAAGAACAAGGCAGACATTACTTTGAATCCAGGCTCTATTACTTTAAATGTAAAAACAGATAATCATAGCATCTGTATCAACAGGTTGTTTTGAGGAGGAGATAACATAAATCACTTAGGAAATGTACTTAAAGATAATGACCATTACTAACTATGAATTTTTGTTGGTCAGAAGGGTAAAATTAGTAAAGAGTGAATATATATAAAGGACTTGGAATCATGCCTGACACAAAGTGTCGGATGCTGTCATCGCCACCGTTAAATGGTAAAGGGGAGCTGATGAATGTGAAGGAAAACCAAAACTCATCCCATAACTTCCATTCCTCTAGGAAATGAAAAGAATCCCTATTTGCTATAGATTTTATAGACACTAAGAAGTCAACCTGATGAGATAAAAAGATAGTTATGGATTATAGAGGTTATCATTACTACCTTTGACTTTTCAGTTGACATTGAATATGGAACAACATATTAAGAAGAACTTGATAAATAATTCATGAAGAAATCTACATCTCTCCACCCCCACCCTTAGAATTAGCAGCCATTTAAGGAAGAGGCTCAGTTAAGTGCTTTGCGGTCTTCTGATTCCTGCTTTCCACCTCTGTAGCCAAGCCTGAGAGCCTGGTAGGCAGAGAGGAGGGCCCGACCCTAGAGAGAGACAGACTGCAGGCTGCATGTGGGAGGGACTGGGAGGAATGGGATACTTTCTCCTAAGGTTGAAAATAATATTGCATCCCTCACTCCAAAAGAAGAAACTTCAATATATGTTCTCAATAAAGTATAATCTCAGAGAGTCAAAGAGTTCTGGAAAGTTTTCCAACTGGTTCTTTGAGTATCTTTGAAGAAATTCATACTTTTTGCATCATGTTACATAAGGCACTAAAGAACATTTCTGAGTATTTACTTCAAAATGCATAATGTTCTAAGTTCAACATACTTTTAATTAAAATTTTTATTTCTATTTTCTTTTTGTTTTCCTTAGAGGGCCCAATTATAAGATTTGAGCTTAAAGATCAGTTGGTGGTCATAGCTTTTTCTCTGCAGGACTGACTAAAGATTTAAGCATGGTAGAGTGAAATTTCAGTGGTCTGCTTAGAAACAAACAAAAAAATGTCCAAATCTCTTGAAAGACATGCTCTCCATAATTGGAATTAACAGGCTTAAAAGCAATTGCTGATGAGTAACTGGATGATGACTGGAAGTAATTATTCTAAAGCAGAGTAAGTCACAAAATATACCCTTTCACATAAGTGACCGAGAGGGTGGGTAGGGAGAACTATTGCTGACCTAAGCACTGAGTTAGTCTTGGTAATGTTTAATGGCAGGAAACACCTGTACTGTTGAAATGTACAGGCATTTTGGCTGCAATGCATAGCACACACTAGGTGCTTAATAGATATTTGCTGAGTGAATGGATTAATGTATAATTACAGTCTACTTATTATAAACATCTTATTACAGGTCTACTATGCAGTACTACTTATTCTTTATGTTACATTTTTATCATATAGTCTGTATTATAAATATTGGCCAATGAACCTGACTGCAATAGAGATTTGTTAACAGAGGCACATCATCCTATTAATGCTAATTAATCTTTTTTTTGAGGAATAAAAGGACCATAGGGAAAAACATCTATTGAAAAACGTGTGTTGACTTTAAAGATTTAGATTCTGCCAGGGTGGTATTCTTCCTTTAGAAGAAAAATCTGTCATGATAAAAATATTATCTCTTGAATGATATCACTGTCCCTGGAAGAGTTATCAGTAGTGAACTGTGGCTATAACATATAAAACATCTAGAACCTGGATCAAGCATAAAATATCCATTGGGCTCTTGGATATTTCAAAATATATGAATATAGTTACTGAAGTAAGTTCTTACAACTACTTGTTAGCTCATTCTAACCTAGTAAATATTCATGTATATATACATGTATATATATTACTTTCTCTCCTTCCTTATACATACCCTTGCAATGTGATCTATGACTAAAGAATAGGATATGGAGACAAACAAGTAATGAAACTGGGAGAAGTTATAGAAAGGAGAAAAACCGGGAAAGGATAGGCACAACTTGACACTCCACATTTACCTAAGTATATAGACTCAATTCATATGAGCACAGGAGTACTTTTACTTTACTTTTGCTTGAAGCATTAGTGTCTTGCATTTGTGAATGTGACCTGCATTAAATCCGAGTAAACATTACATCATGCTGTTTAGATTCTAACTTTCAGAAAGGGCCACATTCAGTTTTCATTTAACTTAAGTGCAGTTTTAAAAGGGAAACATGTTGGGGCACCTGGGTGGCTCAGCTGTTAAGCATCTGCCTTGGGCTCAGGTCAGGCTCCCTGCTCTGCCCAAAGCCTGCTTCTTCCTCTCCCCCTCCCCCTGCTTGTATTTCCTCTCTCGCTGTCTCTCTCTCTCTCTGTCAAATAAATAAATAAAATCTTAAAAAAAAAAAAAAAGGAAACATGTTATCAGTTTAAATTTCCACAATATCTAATTTCTGTTGCTACATTCACTCTTCAATTTATAATCTGTCTTATTCCATTGATATTTTCTGTGTATGCATCAGTCTCTCTATCCAGACTGCGACTTGATGAAGTCTCCGGCATCTTGGCATCCTAAGTGCCCTACAAAGAGTAGGTCCTTATTCCATGTTTACAGAAATATGGTTTGCTCTCACACTGTCTTCCTCCAACTACATTTTGGTTAGCTTCCATTGATTTTTGGGGTGCTGTGGTAAGAGCCACAGCAAGTTTTTCTCTCCATCTTTCACTTGATGGGTCTTCATCTCTTACAGAGGTAGCATACTCTTCAAGGGTAACTGAATACCAAATAGTATCTTAAACAACAACACAAAAGCGACATAGCTTTTTCGTTACTCATTATGGATAGGAAAATACTGGTATTGACATGAATACCAACATATCAATGTGTAAATATCTTCTTTTATCATAAACATCAAATGTGAATAGCTGACAGGAACAACTTCACTAAAGGCACTCTTCAAAAGTTACGTAGTAAATGGTAACGCCTGCTAAGGGTTGAATTTTTTTTTTTAAGGGGCCAAAAAAAGTCACTTAGCAACGTGAGCTATTGAAAGATGGTTATTAAAATAGTTCACTGTTTTCAGGGTAATGTGAAAATTCTTTCATGATATGTGTGTGTGTGTGTGTGTGTGTGTGTATTTCTTCATAGCAAATGGAAAATATAGTATCTTTCATTCTCAGTATTATGTTATAATTTAACATAAGCTTAATTTTAGAGGCTTGCTCTCTGGGTTACCTAGGAGACACCACGTGATTACCTGGCAAACAGCATTAGCACATAGGCTCAAGTGTCTTACCATCAAATCCATCTTCTTCTGACCCCAGTTCATCATCTGAGCAGATGTTGAGGACATTTACCAGCATCTCGGTCACTAAGAAGGAAAAGAATAAAAGCAAAAGCGTTCAGATTTTCTATTATAACCTTAATGACTACTCCAGCATTATTAATGAGCAAGCTTAGCAACAACATTTCTTACCTGTATTGTATAGAGAATCTCCTGCAAGATAGTTTCTATAAAATTCAGATCATAAAAGATAACCAGCTTTGTGAATCTACACAGACTTTATGTTTATAAAAGTATTAGCTCATGTCTATGATATCATATGGTAATATTTAACTAGCCACAGGTCAACAGACGATGGACAACCAAGTATGTGGCTGTGAATATGCCATATGTCTATGAAAGAGGAAAGGGCTACCTCTGAATTTTTATTTGTTGTATCATGAGGCTACTAGATGTAGCCCACATTGTGAACTTCTGTTTTGCAGGGACTCAATGAATGCCAGATCTCTTTTTAAATCTTTTTAACCCCCCAGAGAACACAGCACAGTGATAGGCATATAGTTCTGTGTTTAATAAAAAATGTTGATTGAAGGACTAATATATTTGAAGTAGTTTCAAGGATACTAATTTAAAAAATAAATGAACTGATACATGTATCATTAAATTTTATTTTCAGAAAGGCTTTAACAATCAAACTTAGGTAAGTTTACCAAGAAATTCAGTTGGGTAAATTGATGACAATAAAACTGCATAAAAGTGTTGTCAGAGAAATTAGTACTGCATCACTTTACTGCAGCACTATAAGGCGCATGTTATTTACATTTAATCTTTCTAAAATTAGGTTGGGTTCTATCATGAAGGTGGAAAGAAACTTGCCCACTATTTCGTCAAGAGCTACTCTTTGAAATCCATGTTCTTCTAGAGTGGAAGACATGTGATAAAGAGTAAAACATCAGTGTAGTCAACACTAATCCATAGCTTCAGTTTAATTATCAAAAGTGAATTACGTACTCAAATATATGAATAGGTTCTTATAACAGATGTTCAAAATCTGAACATTTAATGGAAACAACCCAACTGCAGGGTGTTCAAAGAGTGCCCAGCAGTTGTCAGGATTCACACTGCTTCTGTTTTCCGAAAAGCCAACAGAGAGTAACACGTGCTGTGTTCTGATCAGGGTGGGAAAGCGGCGACATGGGTAGTGCTGGGGATACTTATCAGTGATTCTCAAAATTGATTCTTGACTTATTTTGGTATCCGAAAGAAAGATTTATTCACTGACCAATCATAACTTCTGGGTTTAATCATTGTAGGGCATTTAAAGGAACCCCCCCACAAGTATTATCGGAAAATAAATATTACATTAATATATTACACATACCTATTAATATAAATAAATGTTCTTAAAAATGTGTAGTTTTTCTCTGCAACCCTCCTAGGGGATGCTAAAACATGTGCAAACTCTTACCTTTATTCTGATGTCTATTTACCTGCTCTAGTGCTGTGTGCCAAGATGCACAAGGAATGACCTGATCTGTCCCAAGGCCTCCTGACCTAAATAAACACTCAGGCTCAATGGGTGCCAGCCTGTCCTTGAAATTTTTGTTGAGGTTTAGGTCAAAATAGAAAGAAAACGAAGGGAGAAGGAAGGAAGGAAGGAAAGGCAAGCCAATTCCTTTGAAAAACTGGGACAGGATAATAGTTATAACTTTTTAAATGTAAATTTGTCTCCCTTGGTAAACACTGATGGTTGCTTTATTTGTCATGAACCATTTTTTCATTGTATATATTCTCTTTCAAATTATTATAGCCATTGATCACTATCACACTATGATTATTATCAACATCAGAGGTGTGAGAAAGACATAGCTATCGTAAGCTTTTAATTTGACAGGGAGTTTGTAAAATAAAATAGCACTTTTCAATTAATACAAAGGGGTAAGGAGAAAAAGTAGCCATTATTATAGTTTGAAGCCAGTTAAAACTATATATCTGTTACTTTTTAAAAGAGTTATATTGTTCCAATGAGATGATACAAACACTCCTCGTATTTCTCATTGCTTTTGCTTCCCCTTATTTCAGTCATTGCATTTTGTTAGCAGCGTATACAGTGACATACTTTCAAATCACTTCTCTCATGTTGCAACTCATGAATTTTTTTGGTTAGAATAGTCCCCATCTCCTCCCCTTCCTTCTTGTATGATTACATTAAGAACACCTCAGGATTCCCCAACACACCTTTTTCCCCAACAAATGGCAGGGACCAAGTGAAAACATCCATGAAATTTGGAAGCCAGTATGGGTGAGGGGAACAGTTGAATTGCCTGATATTCATGACGTTGTTCTCATACTTCAATACCGCAGCTGAAAACAACAAACACGAGGGCATTAGATTCACATGCACACATTTCCGCTTCCCACGTGGCTTTAGTTGATCCAGAGAATTCAACTATGTGACTTCAGTTCCAAATATCAAGACAAGTAGCTTCATCAGTCACAAATGTTTATACTACTGGGAATTAAACTATACTCAGAATAATATGTAACTGCACAATATATGAACGCTAATATGAAATGGCATTACAATTTGGCAAATATTTATATAATATAATCAAAAGTCTATCAGGAATTGGTCAAGCTCCTCTCATAGCCAAGAACACTGTAGTCTTATTTAACATCTAATGAGCCTAACAAAAGTGGTATAGCTAAATTAGTTTGACAATTTAATAATCTCCTCAAATATTTGAACAGAATTTACTTCTATGCTTAAAGAAAAAAGAAAACCACACATTTCCCAGTAGAACTCACAATGGTTGTACACAGTAGTTTAAATTAGATTGCATTCTTGACTTAATAAAATAAAGTGTCTGGATTGAATCCTGCACAAAATTTTATACTGGTATCTGACTTCACCCTTAACTTCTGAAAAGAATGAACCATCCAAGACTTAGGAAAATGAATCTGCCCCTTTCACTCTGATGGCATCGGTAGCTTAGATACACAGATACATAGAAAGTTATGGTTGCAGAGATCCTAAGAACATTGCTAGTCTCACTTCTAACCAGATTCAGAAATTCATTCTATAACAATCCTGATACAAGTTTAGTAGGTCTCTGTGAGTTCTTTCTCTCTCTTTCTTTCTTCCTTCCTTCTTCCTACCTTCCTTCCTCTCTCTCTCCCTTTCTCTCTTATTTATTTCATTTTTAATGAAATATGGAGCAGCAAACATGATGCTCAAACTTACAACCCCAAGATCAGGAGTTTCGTGCTCTGCTGACTGAGCCAGCAAGGAGCCCCTCTGTGAGTACTTTCAATTTAGGAAAAGCTACCTGCTTTAACGGCATCATCTGTTCTATGGATAGACAGTTTTAAATTGTGGGAAGTTCTCAAGTTGAGTTGAAAACTTCCTTACCATTTACTGATCCAAATCTACCCTCTGGAAAAATACAGAACAAGTATGCTTCTGATTCTAAATGACAATCTTTTTTTTTTTTTTTAATATTTTATTTATTTATTTGTCAGAGAGAGAGGGAGAGAGAGTGAATGAGCACAGGCAGACAGTGTGGCAGGCAGAGGTAGAGGGAGAAGCAGGCTCCCCGCCAAGCAAGGAGCCCGATGTGGGACTCGATCCCAGGACGCTGGGATCATGACCTGAGCCGAAGGCAGCTGCTTAACCAACTGAGCCACCCAGGCGTGCCCTAAATGACAATCTTTTAAATATGAAGAACAAAACTCTCACATCATACCTTCTTGAGCTTTGGAAAGATTTTACTTTTACTATCCTCTTGTGGCCTGATTAGCATTACATTAGTGGAAATTACTGAAGAGATCTTAGATGATATCAAATGGGTTTTGTCTTGTTTTGCTTAGGGGTTTAAAACATAGAGAAATCAACCCTTTCATTATTTTTTTACATTGTAGCACTTGATTACAGATAATAAAGACAGCCCTTCAAAATCTATTTTTTGAAAAGCTACCAAAAGTTTACTGCGTTTGAGCCCTTGCATTAACTTCTTACTTAACAACAGCTTTCACATAGCATTGCTTTCATAACTGCATTTGCTCCTCCACCTGGAACAAATATATATACATACAGATATGTATATGTACATGTATGTATATATACAGGTATATACATATATAGACATGCATGTATATGTAGGTGCCTAGGCTTCAGGCCCAGTGTGGAGCCCACTGCTAAACTCACGACCCTGAGATCAAGACCTGAGTCTAAGACCTGAGCTGAGATAAGACTTGGACGCTTCACCAACTGAGCCACACAGGTGCCCCCACCTGGAATATTTTCTTTTTTTTTTTTTAAATAGTATTTTTTTTTAAGATTTTTATTTATTTATTTGACAGAGAGAAATCACAAGTAGGCAGAGCAGCAGGCAGAGAGAGAGGAGGAAGCAGGATTCCTGCTGAGCAGAGAGCCCAATGTGGGGCTCGATCCCAGGACCCTAAGATCATGACCTGAGCCGAAGGCAGAGGCTTAACCCACTGAGCCACCCAGGTGCCCCTGGAATATTTTCTTAGAAACTGCTGATTACCCTGATTTTTCCATCCTGTGGTGTCCAGTCCAGACTCTATCCCTCCAGTGAAATCTTTACCGATTTCTTCTAGTGGATATAATCTTAAAGTTCTTCTGAATTCCAAAAGTCCTTGACTTACACCTCTATATTGCATTTATTGTTCAATTTTGATAATAGCCATTCTTCTATGTCTTTAAGACATAACTTCCATGTCTTTAAAGACAAGTGTCATGCAATAAGCTTCATGTTTATGGTATGGTATGCTTCACATACCACCTTTCGAAAATTTTTGTAAAGATTTTGTTTATTTATTTGTCAGAGAAAGAGAGAGACAGCACAAACAGGGGGAGCAGCAGGCAGAGGGAGAAGCAGGCTCCCTCACTCAGGACTCGATCCCAGGACCCTGGGATCATGACCTGAGCCAAAGGCAGACACTTAACCAACTGACCCACCCAGGTGTCCCTACATACCACCTTTTATTTTATTTTTATTTTTTTTATTTTAGTTTTTTAAAAATTTTATTTATTTATTTGACAGAGATCACAACTAGGCAGAGAGGCAGGGAGAGGGGGGGGGGAGCAGGCTCGCTGCTGAGCAGAAAGCCCAATGTGGGGCTCGATCCCAGGACCCTGGGATCATGACCTGAGCCGAAGGCAGAGGCTTAACCCACTGAGCCACCCAGGCGTCCCCATACCACTTTTTAAATATAGATGCTCAGAAGATTAGGATTCATCTTGGTATTTCTCTTAAAATTTTTTTTCAGGAAAATTCTTCCTATTCCCTCTGGCTCTACTTCAGATGGGATGGCTTTTAGTGCCTTTTCCTCATCCTGCTCACCCTTATTCTGGGAACACACCACATTGCAATGCCCCTATAAAAGTGTGGCCCAGAACGAACAGAATCTTTTTGGTGGGTTTAAGCAATGCAGAATATGAAGAGGCTATATATCGTTTCTCCTATAATTTGGATACTGTATATATTATATTGTAGCCTAATAATATGTTGATGTTTTCAGCAGCTTGCAGTTAACTAAAATCATACTTGAGAACAGTATGGTCTTTGCTTTGAATCATATTTCTGGCTTACCAACCTGGTTCCAGGGAACAGAATCACGACACTTTGGGGACAAGAAATACAGATAGTGCAGTCAACATTGATATGAAGGGAATTATTCTCTTCTTCCCACAGAATGCTGAAGCCTGCACTCGTTTCCATATACCCCTTCTTCTTTAAGTTATCCTATCATTTATGCCATATGACACTTGGCCTAAGGATATACTCGTACAGTATTAAAGGCATGCAAAAATGAAAGAATCATGGCAAATTACCAAATCCATGCTTCTGATCCACCAGATGGAAAAGGTGAAGTATTTCCCATCTTTGCTAAGTACTGCCTGAATACTGGCTCCGTTGAAAAGGTCTTTACTTTTTTTGGATACAGCATATTCCTAGCAGGAGGATCAAATTCCAAAGGATCTTTAAGGTTATAAGTTTGTCTTTTTCTTTCTTTCTTTTTTTTTTTTTTTTTTGACACAGAAAGAGAGAGAGCAAGCACAAGCAGGAGGAGGGGCAGAGGGAGAGGGAGAAGCAGGCTCCCCATGGAGCAGGGAACCTGATGTAAGGCTCAATCCCAGGACCCTAGGATCATGACCTGAGCTGAAGGCAGATGCTGAACCGACTGAGCCACCCAGGTATCCCTAAGTTGTCTTTTTGAAGAGTAATTTCTTCTCTAAGTGCCCACCCTTTTTATTGGCATTAGGTTGGCACAGCAGGAAGAGGGAAAATAGATGTTATAACTAACAACGCCCTGGAGGATAGGGAGAGGCTAAGGGAGAGGCTCTACAGAATATGTCACTTATACCTTACTACAAATCTGAGAGGCGGGTGTGACTGCCTTCATGTTACAATCTAAGGAATCGAGGCTGAGAAGTGAAGTGGTTTGCTCAAGGTCATGCAACCAGTAACTGGATGAACGGACTCCTATTTAAACTCAGCTTTCACTGACATCAAATCCATCACCCTCCCACCATTCCCTTCTGTGTCTTACAAATTATAAATGGATGAATTCTAGTCCTAGTGGTCACAGCAATTTAACTTTGAATATCATATTCATAATTAAAGATGTTTTAGCTTTGGCCAAAGTACATATTTGAGAAAATGAAATATGATGCACATTGACAACTGAGGGTACGGATTGCTCAATAGATAAAACAGAAGTTCTGTTTTGTAGCTGGTGAGAGAAACCATTTATTCTTTCAACATTGACTCAACACAATTTATTGGAGTGCCTGATAAAGCAAACATTTTTTTCAGATTCCATTTTTGTTTATTAACATCAGAAATAATAACATTTTAACAGTGGCTATGTTAACTAAGCATCCGCTATATGCTAGGCACTGTATTTGGTCCTTCACAAAACAGAATCACAAATCTTCACAATATCCCTCGAAAGTAGTTCTTAATCATTTGCATTTTGAAAATAAGCAAACAGAGAGGTTATTTGCCCAAGGTCACACTTGAGAAGCAGTTAAATTCAGTTTTGACCTGAATCTAAAGTCCTTGTTCTTTCTAGAATTCCATGATATTCTCAACCTAACTGCACAAATCATTCAATGTCTGACAAGTTTTGGACAGATTCTCCTTCCACATTTATCCTTTGTAAAAAAAAAAAAAAAAAGGCACTGAATCGGAGGGCCAGGAACCCCAACTGCTAGATGGGTTCTCTCATTTAATACTCACAAGACCCAAGGCCACTTAATGTTTTGAGGTCTCAATTACCTCCCCTAACTTTATCTAGGAAATTTATATGACCACTTCCAGATCTGCATAACAACAAACTTCTGGGACAAAGACTTCATCATTAATGCAATTATTGATTAATATTCTCAGTAATTCTAGAGGCTATTTATAGAACATTTTCCTACTTTTCTATGGGCTAAAAAAAGAATAACTCTAATATAAAAATGCAAATGCACCAATATGTATTCTTTTTCTTCAGCAACCTAAAATATTCATGCACAAATACTTCCCAAATAACCTCACATTAATAGGTTACTCATGAATTTTTATGTTTTTGTATTATATATATATGTGTGTATGTGTGTGTGTGTATCACAAAAATACACACACAAAAAAAACCCTTTAAACCAAAACAGTCCCAAATATCTATAGTCACGAAATTCACAGTTAATATTTCATCTTCCACCTCCCACGTCTGCCCCTGCCACCTGCCTCTAACTGTCACTGGGATTACAAAACTCAACTAGAGCCCTAACAGTGTGCTGTTCTCTGAAGTACTTGAAAGAACATTTATCTCCAGTGCAGTATAAATAATACAAATGGTTGTACTTCAAGAATCACTTGAGACCAACTCCTGAGACCTTGTCTGAGAAACAGAGAAAGAACAAAGTCTACCATCAAGAAATCTCACTATTTCACAGGCAATTATACATGACCTCCTGTCATTGAACAGTTACATCAGAGACCTGGAGAGGGATGATGACATATATACGGACCTTGTATTATTAGCCAAATTTAGAGCAGACCAGACTGCATAGAAAAAAGTGCTTGTCTGTTGCACATGCACTTGTGAAGAACAGCCAGAATAACATAATGGAAAGAATACTAATCCCCATGAGTCTGGAGGTCTGACTGCCAGTTCTTTCTTCGATGTCAAAGTTATGGTCTAAAAGTTATGAAATTACTTGGTCTAATCATTTTTACTGCACCTGTAGAGCCCAGTGTAAACATGGAAGCCATGCCATGCACAAGATACAAAATCAGTAATCAAGGGACAGCTCCTACTTGAAAATAGAGAAGAGCCACTGGACCTTTATTATTTTTAATGCCACAACTAAGTCCCCTGAATAGACTGAAACCCAAGAACAAAATTCATTCCTCTGTTTACCACACTATGCACTAAAATGCTAGGCCATATCCAAATTTGTAAATTAAAGGGGTTTCCCTTACTTTAAAATTTGAGATTTTGATGTGACACAAAAACCAGTATTTCGTAAGAACTCGGTAACATTTCTCAACATCTTTATAATTGTCATCATCAGGGAGGATGATGATAAGGCAATGAGTGAAAAAAAAAAAAACAAACCCAGAAATATCCAAATAGACCTCCTAATTTAAGAGAAGTTATCAATATATTGCTAGCAAGAGTTGTTAACTGGTTCACCAAACCATGGGTTCAACACATTTCAAATGGATTTCAAGAGGAATACAAAGCTTCTTTACTAAAAGCCTTTAGATTAGTAATGTAATGCTCCCAGCGTACCTCTCAGGCTTTCTCAGCACCGCTAGTACTATTTTCAATAGAGGAGAGGAGAGGTGAAAAGAATGGGAATAATGAATTCTAATAATATTTTTCATCTCCTTAACTCTAAATGACAATCCATGCCCATCTTCAAAAGATGGGACAGAGGGACAGAATAGAAACAAAGGTGAGAAGAAAGCAAATGGCGGCACTATAGAATCATTATAAAACAACCAGAAAAAGAAGGGGGGAAAAGCATAATAGGCCAAAGAATTATTTTATTTTATTTTTTTTATTTATTATTTATTTTTATTTTTTTTTACCTTTCGGCTCTGCCACCTGTAGACTATAGATACCCCAGCAGGAAAACTAGCATCAGTGCGTTCTTTTGGCAAAGTCCTACCATCATAGAAGGAGACATGATGGCTTGATGGGTAAAATTCTTGAGATAGGACCTATATACTCATAATGTTCTTTGTCAATATTTTACGAGTTTGCTGTATGCTGCATGAAAGTGTTTCTTTGATTCTGGGAGAGATACTATACATTTTTAAAAATCTATATTTTCCCATAGAATTACTTTTTTCTTTTATTAACATATAATGTATTATTTGCTTCAGGGGTACAGGTCTGTGAATCATCAGTCTTACACACTTCACACTTTACACACTTCACAGCACTCACCATAGCACATACCATCCCTAATGTCCATAAGCCAGACACCCTATCCCACCCCCTGAGCAACCCTCAGTTTGTTTCCTGAGATTAAGAGTCTCATGGTTTGTCTCCTTTCCTGGCCCCATCTTGTTTCATTTATTCCCTCCCGATATTACTTTTATAAGGTACAATTTTCTTTAAGGATTTTGTGAAGAATATATATATAGTTTTTGTAGTACATATTATAGCATCTATAAACACAATCTCTATGATTCCTTCCATTTTGAAACCTGACTTCTAACTCTCATCTCCTTTTTGTTTTTCCCTCAATGTCCTGTACTTGCCTGGTGTATTTTATTTTAAAAAGATTCTTTTCATTATTACTAGTGACCTAGGCTAAGGGAAATTTATTAATTCATGAGGGTTGCTGTATTTGGTGAGCAAGGACTACAACTTATAACTCACTTTTCCTCTATAGTTCATAAGATTGATGACAAGAGTGAGTGTTCAGTCATTTATGGAGGCAGATTTCAAGTCTTCATTTTTAGGTAATTTTGTCTTAATGATGTTCTTCAGTCTGGGCTTCTTGAGAAATTTAGTGTTTAAATTGCTTGATATAGTACATAGGATCTCTCACTGGCAAGTTCTCAATAACTTCCATGTGGTGACTGAATTTCAATCAATCTGAAATATTTTATCATTAATAAATATGAACAGTAGGTATATATAATTTCTTTGAAGCTGTGAGCTAATGATTTTGTATTTTTCAAAATATACATGTGTGTGTTATTGTATATAATCCTCTTATGAACATATCGAGTCCTTGCCTGTTCCTCCTACCTTGTACACTCATCCTTCATGGCACCTTGTTACTTTGCTATAAGTGTCCTACATAAAACTTGGTTGATTGTATCTTACATATGTGAAGGAAAGAGACTGTACCAGCCAGATATATCTATGAAATAGTATGAGCCAAATTTATGATTGTGTGTGTACATGTGGGTGTGTGTTATGTTTTTCTCTTTTTAACATTATGTTAGCAAATTTTGAAGAAGCTCATTATTCAAATACAGAATTTGGATAAGTCAATAAAAGGAAAATGATGGAAGGGGTGAAGAAGGCAAAGATCACTTTTTTCCTTTCACAGTGCTTTGTACCATATCTGACACATGGCTGGTGTTCAATAATGTTGGTCGAAGAAAAGGTCTAAGGAAAGGAAAGAGAGAAAGGAAGGACAAGATGGAGAAAGACAAGAATGACAGAAAGAAGGCAGGCAGGCAAAGAAAAAGTAAAAACAATTTTTTCCAGAACATAAAACATGTAACTTCTCATGAGGCTAAAAATATAACTAACCACATATGAACAGTATGAAGGGTACATGTTGGAATTCAGGAGAAAAATAGTATGTCACTTCAGAGGCTAAGCTTTGTTTTAAAATTGCCAAAGTGTCTCTAAATTAGACAAGAGTGGAAACGATATTGGCTCTGTCACAAAGTAACTGTGTGAACTTGGACAAATATTTCTCCTTATTTGAGCTTTACCTTCTAAACCTGTAAAATAGGAAAAATTATGACCTGTTCTGTTGTTTTCAAAGTATGAAGATCAAATAAAATAGTATATGTGATTAATATCCATGATAATATATATGATCAGAAAACACAAAGTATCATGATGCAGTTTCAAATTCTTCAAGGAAGGGATAGCTATCTATGTTTAAACATATTGCCATTTGATAATTCCCACCTAAAGTGTCACATCGAAATACTAACATCTGGAGAGTCTGGACCAAAAACTGATCCTTGCAATCAGTTCAAGTCCAGTGAAAACAGTGTGAATTTTTTCTACATTACAATTTCACATACAGAACTTTAGATATTTTTTTGCTAAGTCAAGAGGAAAGAATGAATTATGAGTTCTTTGCCAGTTTTACTTTTAGGTTCTAATCCATCTTGTTATAATGCTAAAAATAAGGCTTAAGCCACTGTAGTAAATGAGAGAAAAAGGTTTAGCTGAAGCTTTAAATTGCTAGAGAAGTGGGCATGGCCTTAGTAGACATGTGCCCATGCCTTGCTCTCATTCAATGTGGTAGATACTCATAAGTTCCAAGTGCACTAGGATACCCTGGCAGGAGGTACCTGGAATACTGGTGGTATCTGTATGTAATCACAGAACACCCTTTTTACCTTCAAGGTTGTACTTGGTATCAAGCCCTGAGCTTGCTATGGTTCTAGGTTACTATCTCCAAGATATCCTTGGCACTGAGTTAATATTAAGCCCATATCCTTGATATTTTCTGTGGAAAGTAAGATTACTACAGACTTTTCGACATTGACAGGGTCAAGTCTAGAATTTCCAGACAACAAATAGCAAGTGATAAGCCAATGATTTGGGTCTTTAACATTATGTAGATTGTCCCTGTTATTCCTCCTATTAAATACTTTACAGAGAATTTGATTTCTAGAGAAATAGGTTTCAGTTCAGTCTAAGAATCTTCTAACCATCTGTCAGATGATGGAATGCAACACCTCAGGACACATTCCCCAGCTGATCCCCTTCAACTGGCAGTAGGAGAGGATTGCCAATGAGCCTGCATGGAGGATTTAGCATTGCTTCAGATCCTGTCTTCATCTTCATTTAAGGTCTTGTATAACTTCGAGAGCTCAATCCTCTAATTCTATGGGCAACACTTTGTGAGAAGCAGGTATTACCTCACTTACTGAGTTACTACTTACTTAGGGAAGTTCCACAATTGCTTCATTGCCAAAATTGGTAATTATGTAGCAGTGATGGTTATGCAACCAAGAAGTTCGTTTGTCATTGCAACAATACTGACATGCATGCATTCAATTAAAACATATACTCAGGGTAATTCTTAAATATTAAATCTTGATGGGTTTTCTGTTTTATCCTCTGTCCCATTAAGGCTTCAATGTAAGCAAGTGGACAACTGGACAAATGTATCTATTTAGAAAGTGACCTCCAGCAATGACACTTTTGCAATGGAGCTAAATGAACAAAAGAAAGAGTCTAAGTACCTAAGGGACACTTTTTAAAGAGAGAAATTATTTATTTGAGAAGAACATAAGAGATATCCCATTCTTTTAGTCATGTATATATTTGAATGTATATCATTCATGTAATTTTAAAGGGATAACAAATGACTTCATTTCAAAAGCTGTTCTTTTCTTATTGAAGAACAGTTAGTGACCTCAACATAATGGAGCCATGAGTTGAACAGGGGATCAGGACAAACACTGCCCCGAAAACTTGCAGATAACAAAGCTGACCTAAAAGAACACAGACAGAGGTTAACTTGCGAGCCCAGGCGTCAGGCTGCCAAGTTTCCATCTCAATCCTTTTGCAGGTTGTGTGAACCTTGGCGAAAGTGTGCAACCTCTCTGCGCCCAGTTTTTCATCAGTAAAATCATGATTAGAATGTAATTCATGGAGTGTTGAAAGATTAAATGCATTTACACATGGAAACTTAGAGCAGTGTCTGGCACAAAGTAAATGTTCTATTATCACATTATTGTTATTATTATTATTATATCAACTTGCATGAATAAAGCAAATAACATTTGTGCACATGCTATCCCAACTGAAGGGAAATATTTACATTTACTAAATATATTATTACCAACCTAAGACTTTAAAGAAAATATACCAAGTTGTAGCAGTCAAGGTGACAACAATAATGATAATAGTATAAGAAATTATAATCCTAGTCATATTAATTTCATATACTAAGGAGTCGTGGATATAATAGGCAGTGAAAGGGGACATTCTGCTGAAACCCCTCACTCCATTCATCTCAGAGGGGCGATTTCTCTGAAAACCAGTCAAAACTTCCCAACTGAAAGTTCTCTTCAGCTTTAAATATCTACATAAATTTCTTTCCTACCACCTCATACTAATGATACAAAAAGCTAATACTAAGAGTTTTCTTCATGTTTTCCACGTTGCTTCTCTGTGAGGTTGTAGATTCTGTATCATTTGTTCACAGACTATCCTAGGTTTAATAATCATTATAAAGAAATTATTTTTCCAATGTGTGTAAAACAATACTCATTTGGGTAAAGAATAAACATTTTTTTAGAATAAAAATGCTTACTATATAAAGGAAGGAATTACTATTTTTTAATGGGACTTATTTTACTTACTGTTTTGCATTAGTAACAACAAGAAAAACACATAGCCTACAACTTGTTAGCAAATATCAAATAGCAAAATGCTACCGTGAATATGTATTTACATTTCTTATATTGAGAAAAGTGATCTTGGCCAACAGTCGCTCAAGACCAATTAAGAGGATCTTTAGATTTGATATGGTGGCAGGAGAAAAGTAAAAGCTGGGAAAATTGTTGCCATTGGACACAATCTATGGATTAATTTTACCTAACTTGTAAAGCACTAATGATCATATTTATGCCTGTGGCTGTAAAGGCCTAAAACATGCTTTAAAAATGTTGATGTCAAGCTAAAGCTTATTCCATGGTTAAGATAGGCCTCAGGTTCTACAGAGATGGCTTCTTGCTTATAAAATGTGGGTAGTTTTGCAGGGAAGTAATATTTTGGCATGCTATACAGGAAGACGCTAAGATTCTAACTTAGGGTTGCCTGGGCATGAATTCTACTCCTTTCCAGAGACAGTCCCCCTCCCCCGCCCCCAGCCATCTCTTTTTTTTTGCCCAGGATAAGGATTGGATCCAGCTGGTTTTGCATTTGGCTCCTGAACCAGGCAGGGGCCAGATACCACTAAGTTTGCGAACCCAATTCCTAAAAGCTGAAACAAGGTCTTGGTATGAAAGAACTATGCTAGGATAAGAAATGAGGTTCTTGGGGCACCTGGAGGGCTTAGGTCATGAGCCTGGGATCCCAGGATCCTGAGATTGAGTCCTCTAAGGGGCTCCCTGCTCAGTGGGGAGCCTGCTTCTCCCTCTGCAGGCCGCTCCCTCTGCTTGTGCTCTCTCTCTCCGTGTCAAATAAATAAAATCTTGAGAAAAAAAAAAGAAAGAAAGTAATGAGGTTCTCAGGTCTGGCAGCCCACAGCATGGATGGTGTCACTGAGGGGTGACTGCTCAGCCTAGACAGCAGGGGACCAAGGTGAGCTGACTTCAGATATGTTGTATTTGCTCCTGCGTGCCCACATCATGACTGCCAATAAGATTCTTCCCTTGGTTTCTTATAGGAGAAGTTCAATCCTCCCTTTATGACAGTATGCCAAGCCATAAATCATCTCTTTATTTATAAATGTTACTTCTAAAGTCCATGACTACTATTGAAGGAAAATATCTGAGGATGTCGACTGTGTCAAGTTTTGGTAGGGCTAAAATGCTTTTTAAAAGTTATTCTATCAATTTTCCTAGTCTAAAAGTCCAAACTATCATTAATTTTTTTGCCCATCAGAAAGGGTAGACTTTTCATGTTAGTATTTTAGCATACGATGCTTTTCTTGTCTTATCCTCGAAACCCAATTTTGCACCTCTCTCTTCCTTAACCTACTTTAATACTGAATTAATTTTCCTTCCCGTCATTTTTAATCTTTGGTCTTAATTACTAAGTTAGTGTGGTTGCCATTTAGGCTTTTCTTCTCAAATCCAAAATACATTTCATTTAATAAATTTTATTTAATTACTTAGTTTTACTGTCAGTAGCTCTCCCTGGAACTGAATATACACCCCTGGTATGTATATTTCTATTTCTCTATGCCCATATTGTATATCCATCCACCCATTCACCCCCCACCCATATGACAACTCATCTAAAGTACAGGGAATTGGCACCACATGGCAACCTTGTGTGATTTCCTTTAGATTTTTCTGAAGCACAGGTGTATCGCTAGAGAGATCAAGATTTAAAACACATTTTTCCAGGGGTTCGTTATAATTTTAGGCCAAACTGACTATGGCAGAGTTCACATTTGCCCCTTATTTCTCGATACGGAGAGATTTTACTCTAAGATTGCTTTCATGTCACTTTGTCAGCTAAGCTTATTATTATTATCATTTGGTCTCCATGGACTAGTTTCCACTCTCATTTAATACCACTCGTTTCTTTGTGGTATTTTCCAAGTATGTCTGAATCAATATTGATGGAATTCCTTATTTAACATCTATTTCACCACCAAGTTAAAAAAAACCCTAGTAGGGTGAAGGAAAATGCCCATCTTGTTCATTTTATACCTGCAGCACCTAGCACAGTGCTTAGTATATGTAAGTTCTCAGTAACGGTTTGTTGCAGTGGTGAGTGGATGAGGTTGAAGTCATTTTTACAGGTGGTATATTATTATCATTATTTTTAAAGATGTTATTTATTTATTTGTCAGAGAGAGCACAAGCAGGGGGAGCAGCAGAGGGAAAAGCAGACTCCCGGCTAAGCAGAAAGCCCAATGTGGGGTGCAGTCTCAGGACCCTGGGATCATGACCTGAGCCAAAGGCAGATGCTTAGCTGAGTGAGCCACCCAGGCACCCTGGCATATTATTATTATTATTATTATTATTATTATTATTA